>JAVDOI010000020.1:9568859-9743859 GCA_032191485.1 Leptoclinus maculatus | reverse complement strand
CCTGTACAGGGCCCCTAGATAATCTACTGGGGGGGGGGGGGGGCTTTGGAGATCATCTTGTCCTGGACATGAGAAAGACACACAACGGACCGAACCCCGTCCATACAAGCGGAGAAGAAATCCCTTCCTAAAGCAGTTCCAATGTTAAGGTTGGGGGACAAAAATCCACATTCCAGGAAAACAAACCTTAAAAAGAAAATTTATTATCCAAACTCTAAACAGTGCGGATGCACCGGTTTGTGGTTCCCTGCTGCCGCCTTTGATACAATGAATTGAATGAAAGCGGCGCGATTGTGCTGCTCACATCTTTATGAAAATGAAATTTGAAAAACTAAACTGCAACATGTCCTTCAAAAACAATGCCCTTCCCACTCCAAAGACCTTGCCGAGCTTTCTTAAGGAAATATTTTCCATCTAAAAGGTTGAAAACTGATAATTGCCAAACGGTCCGAGGCTTCGACACACACCAGATAAACACAAAACAAACATGGATTTTCTCCAATATGCCCTTGAGCTCGGCATTTATCTGCAGCAGAGGTGCTTTTCTGATCAACAGCACAAGGTTTCTCTTTTCTTCAAACTTCAGTGTCTTTGCACTCCTCTCTCCGCCTTCATTGTCATTCTCTCGGCTCCACAACAAAAAAAAAAAGCTCTGCTGTTGCATCTAGCACAGCGGGGCTGAACGCTCTGTCCATTTAACGGCAGCAAAAAGAAACAATAGCAAAGCCAAAGTGAGTCTCCACAGCTTAAAGTGATTAGATGAGTTTCTCACTAATCCCCACCTTGAGCAGGTAGGGGACCGCTCCCAGGGCTACCAATCGATTTGATCCACACACACACACACACACACACACACACACACACAATAAAACCCTATCAGCAATCACCTCATCAAAACAATTCAGGAGACCTGAGCTCATTTTAATTCCACCTCTCTTTTTTTTGTTCCACACAAAATGGCAATTACGTCCAACGTACGTATTAACGAAGCTGGGACGACGGGACCATTAAGGGAGCTGACACAAACAGATCGATCGCACATACAACAGACAGGTAGAGGAATGGATTTTGGGGGGGGGGGATCCTTACACGATGGTAAAAAAAAAAAAGGAAGGGGAAGGGGTAAAAAAAGAAAGTGAACAAGCGGAACACAAACAAACAAGGCGTGCTTTGTCCAGGCAGCTGTGACGGTTGTGTTCGAAAACGGGCCGTTAAGAGCACAAACAAAGCGGTGCGCTTATTGATCGTTGACCCTCAGGGACCCTACAGAGGCACAGGTACCTGCTGCATGGAGCACCCAGGGGAGATGTTGTTTTCCAAAAAAAAATCCTAATCAATAATTAGTGATTTTTGTACAGGGCCGCGTTTACTGCCATGACAGGAGAGCACAGAGTGCTAACCAACATGCAGCCGCTACACGCTAACGAGAAGATTCTCTTTGTCTCGTTAGAGCCCAGTCTCGCTTCTTTGTGCAATTTATAAATAGTTTTTTTAAGTGAAAGTGAATCTCGCTGAACGATTTCAAAGCACTAACCGTATCAGTAGTGTGTTTTGTGCGTGACACCCGAGGTCACTTTCACACCTGCAGTTGCAAAGGATGTTTCACACCGACTTTACAGCACTTCACAAAACAAAGCCAAGGCGCCGTGAACGTGAAGCCACGCGGGCTGCAAGTGTTTCTTCCTGTGTGAAAAGAAACGGAACCGAGAGGGGGGGGGGGGGGGGACGACAAAGTTTAGCAAACTCATCCACTATAGGTTTGGTAAGGCTCATATGCCTGTAAGATAGTGACAAACTTGATCCAGATGTTTGGACAGCGGGTCAGGTGTGAACTAACGCACAGCACAGACACGTGTCCCTGATCATTCAGGACTTGAAGAGGACTTAACCAGAGCTGTTGTTCCTGTGGGCACTCTGGCAGTCTCTATCTGAAAAGGTCACTGAAATGTCACGGCCACACAGTAATGTCTGTAATCACAACACCGGGTATGAATTTAATCCCCCCCCCCACGTGGGTCCCTGAAGCTCTGATGAGGACAGTGACTACATCCGTCCGTCTGTGTCACAAACACAAAGCCGGACTCTTTGGCCTTCAAAGTCTCATCTATCACTTTGTTCCAATTGGGTTCAAATTAAGTAAGGACTTGTGTTCTTCTGTTTTGTTGCCCACTTGAGCTTTTTTTATTTCCAATAGCGATGTGGCTGGTTTTAACTTTGAAAGCCATAATGGTTTTGTATTGGCACCGAGCAGCAAGAAGAAAAGACGGCAGATAAGTTTTAAAGTTGAAGTGTTTTAAAGCCTTGAAAACAATCTGATTTGAATTAATCCTCCAGCTCTCCAGGTAAGAAGACAAAGCCCTGCTTCTTTTATATATATATATATATATATATATATATATATATTTTCTTTGTAAAGGCCAAACTGATAGGACTATGTGAATATTCTTTAGTACCCCAAACTCTTATCGCATTATGAGACGCTTAATACCTTACATGTATAAGAGCAGATTAACCGAGATGTTTGCCCTCGTCTTTTCCGGTGTGAATACGGATGCTTAATGAGATACGATTGTTGAGATTAAAACACTGTTCATGCACGAGGCTTAGAGTGTACGCGAAGGGCGTTTCCCGTGACTGCGTGGCTCAAAATGAGATGATAAAGCAGGGAGATGTTATTTAATAAGGAAGGAATATAAATGATGCTGCTGCGGTGTACCACGTGCACCTGTTGAATACATCAGTCCGAGGGGGTGTGCATTCAAAGAGAGAATCCTTCATTTAACATTTCATCTTTTAGATGTGTTCTCTCTCGCACACACAAGCATTAAAGACGCCACCATATACCACACACAGCTCTTTGTTGTGGGGGGGGGGGGGGGGGGGGCGAACCCAGACCTACCAGAAGTTCTTGAAGGGTGTGTTGATTTCAAAGCCCCGGCGGTCCCCGTCTCTAATGTTGGCGGCCGTCAGTTCCACCTCAGCAATAGCCAGGCCCGCTTTGTAGTCCTGGAAAACACAAAGAGGAGAGATGGAGATCGATAGAATTAGTATTAATCAACTAAATAAGGTGGGAGCAACAGTTCGCCTCATTAGAGTCTCAACTTTCATGGGGCTTGAATGTCAATTTTGGTCGAATTAAGACTAGAAGACCAACAATCACTGCAGTGACATCCTCAGTCTGCGCTGCCCTGTTTCTTGCTTTACTGCTGTGTTGCTGTTTTTTTAGGAAATGTCACTGGACATAGAGTTATATGTGCAAGTGAAAATCGCTCGCGACAGATCAATATAACGCACCAAACAGTCGTCAGCGTTTCCTCCTTCTCACCAATGACGCACAAGCCGAGTTTGTGTGTGTGTGTGTGTGTGTACCCGTGTGCGACAGCAAAGCTCTGTGAAAGGGAACAGGTGCCTTTGGGGAATCCAAAGCAACCCAAGCTTTCAGTCTCAATGTTTTCTGAAGCCCATTTCAGAAATAGGGGTTAGATGCAGAGGCACTGTTTTTATAAGCTCCGATGTAACTCCGCCCTTCTCCGCTTCACCCTCAGCACTCACAGCAGTTTAGACCATTTTCCATCGCCTCGAGCTCCGAGCTGAGACAGAAAAACAGACAGGAAGAAGTGCACTTACGCCCACGCGCGTGTAGCCACAACATCAAAATAGAGCAAAGAACAACAAGGAAAGAACAGAACTGGCGTCCAACATTAGAATACGCAGATAAAGCCAAAAAAAAAGTGAGTCAAAAGACGAGGGAGAGAGAGAGAGAGACAGTGAGAACACAAAGCAGAGAGAGGGCCGGAGAACGTAGAAGTGAAAGAGGGTCTCGGTAATGCTCACCGAGAGTGGGTGAGGCGAGCGAAGGGGGTCAGCTGAGCGGCTGACAAGAGAGAAAGCGAGAGTGTGCGCGAGTGGAAAGAGAGAATCAGGAGCTGCAGCCGGTACGCCTCAGCAGCAAATCAAAAAAAAAAAAGAAAAGTACTGCCTTAGCGGGGAGCGCTGAATGCCGCCATGCTGTGCCAGCTATAAAAGCATGTGTGTTTTCCCTGCTAACTGTTCTCCACCAACAAAACAATTTACACTAATTACACATAAACAAGGAGAAGAAAATGAATGACACCATCTTTGTTGATTAGCCGCGTTTTTGGAACTACATGGCCTCGCAGAGGAAAGACATATATGTGTGTGTGTGTGTATTCTTCAACTAATTAGCGACAAACTTCTCAGTGTTGCCAAATTGTGCAGATTGCAATACGAGGAGGAAGTCACTGGAATATTCGCTGGCACAGGATTCCCTAACCGGATCTTTCGGTTGGTTCAATTGGGGCTAATGTTGTGAAAAACCTTCATTTGACCATCGTTAGCCCCAATTACAACTCCTTCAAACTAATTTAGAGGACTGCGGTGAACAAAATTCAAGCAATTATTCTCCTTTTTTTTTTTTTCGAACACTTTCTGCGCGAGGATATTGAGACGGAGCGAAAGCGGAAACGCGGCGACGGGCTGGTGGGGACATCCCATGAAGCCTCGTGAGTAATTAAGGCGCCGTGAGCTCAGTAGGAGATAGACGGGGCGAGAGATAAAGAAGAGGAGCGAGACGAGTGAATTCACTTTACGGGGCCAGGTCCTTAATTGAGCTAAAAAGTTTTGATGCGAGGGGCTCGGAGGCAGCGGGGAAGCTCGCCTTCTCCGTCCTATCAATTAGACGCACACGCCGTTTGCTCTTTTAAATCCCGTAGGTTCCCGAGGTTTGAAGACGCGTGACGCCTCTAATGAGAGAGTTTCAAGGCAATTCAGAGTGCATTATCGCTGTACTCAATGCAACACGCGGCTGCAATTTTAAAAAACACGGAGAGAATAAAAGGCTTCCGTGTTATTACTGTGTAAATGTTCCGTTTTCACGCTGGAAAGGATGTATGGAGGGTCTGTGCTGTATGTGCTGAATGCTGTGCTGAGAGGGCAAAGCAGTCACCTATACCTAATGACCCTCATCCCTCTCAGGCAGCCAATTAGAGCGCTGGGTGTTAGCGGCCGTCCAGCCCTCGCCACTCGTTACCTACCCAATATGTGCCGTGGCCTCCTGCCCTCTCCAATTAATTCACAGAGGATGGAAGGAAAGGAGGGACGGAGTGAGGAAAGGGAAGGCATTAGAGGTAAAAATAACCCGGCCAATTACAACAGCCGAGAGCTATCGGTGGCAATAACGGCGCTTGTGGGGAAAGAGAGAGGGGGGGGGGGGGGGGGCAAAGGCCCGGAAGGGGGGGGGGGGGCGGGGGGACGCATGCATGGGTTTTGTGCACGCGTCATAATATACTACACGTTTCTGAGAAAGAAATAATGAATGAGGAAAAAGAGAAACAGAAGCAAGTGACGAATGCACAAAAATAGTTGGTCCGACAGTTGGTCGGAAATATTTCAAAAAGCTTTTACTGTGCATGTTGAACACGGCTTTAAAGGCTTTAAAGCCGAGTGCGAGTGGATTAAGTGAAATAAAAAAAGCAAGAGAAAGAGTTGATATCGCACCGACATTCAACATTCATAAGCGAACAGAGACACTCGCCACGTACACAAGAGTAAATTATCTTTGAGAAAGAAAACCGAGCTCATTACAAGGGGAAGGCCTCGGTGAAATGAGACTCAACTCTCGTGTCACAAATTCCACGAGATGGCCTCGCAGTCTTGGGACGATGTTAATTGTTACAAAGAAGATCTTGAGAAGAGCAAATGAGGGAGAGATTTAATTAAAGAGGAGATTAATTAAATCCTCAGTCTCTCTGTTATTGTATAGTCAGAATACCTTTCCCCCACCAGAGGAGGCTCGACTGCATGTGGAACTTTTGTTAAGTAGGAACCCAAAGGGAGAGGGAAAGAAAAGATTCTCTTGCAAGTTTGTTTTGGGTTCAACCGAGCTGTAGTGGGACGCTGACGGCAAGAAATATGAACACCGGGGCGATCAATCGATCCCTCGTCTACCGGAGTGAACGTACGCCAGAAAACACCGGTGATGCATGATGGGATAAGACATGAAACCGATCTGCCTATGCAGGCCGTGTGCGAGTACTCATGTGCGCGCGTGTGTGTGTGACTTTCTTTACCTTGGTGTTAAAATGACCTTAAACACAGCTTCATCACGGGGCTTACGGCCCGTGAGGAATGGGGTAGGGGTGGTGAGGGAGTAGCTGGGGAGGATGATGTTTCCAATAGCTCGTTCATCATGTTAGATTAAATACTCCACTCCAGTGAACTTGAACGGGGCAACGGTCTGCCTCCCTCCCCGCGCTCTCGCTCTCCATCACTCTCCCCCCTCCCCCCCCCCCCCTTACAAACCACCGACGCTCATCCCTCATGTGACCTCTGCACCTCCACCCTTTTCACTTCATCTTTCGACGCCTATCTCTTGGTTTCTGTCTCTTCTTCTCTTGTCTTTCAATCGCCGCCGCCCATCCTCTCAAATACATATATATACGCCGCCGCCGCCGCCGTTTTCATGCCGGGGATTTAGCTTGTAAGCTGGAATAATACAATTAATTTGTCCTCTCTCTGATTCTCTTCATCACTCCCCGTTTTCTCCCCGCTGTCTCAGCTCAAGCGAGTGGAAATGTGCTGACATGGAGCGATACCCAAAAGAGAATTCTTACAAAGATGTTTGTTCACGCTAATGAGGAAAATAATGAAAGGCAAACAACAAAAAACTAAAAAAGATAGAGCGAAACGAAATGAGAGCCGGGGAGGAACGGAGACGAGTAAGAGCGTGCGGAGCATTATCAAATATGTGGAAGGCACTTTATGAAATGGTACCACTGCGTTTTTTGAGATATCTTGCGATCTCAAGAGAGGATATCTCGCTGCCGGGACAGGAGCAGGCACGAGAACAGAGTCTCAGTACTATCGGGGCTTTAATTAGACTCAAATGAGAGAAACTTTGAAGAAGTGAAAAGTCATCTCTTCTTCATTCTGCAGCTAAAAGGAGATGTAAGTTATAACGCTCACTAAGTAGGCTAATAAAGGACTGCTGACTGGTGGGGCCCTTTGGTGAACAAATGCGTAAACAGTGTTGTAAGCTTAATTTGAAATGTCATAGATTACAGATTACTAGTTACCCTTTAAAAAAAGTAATAAGCAATTTGTAAATTAATTACGTAATGAACAAAGGGCGACTTGGCCCTAAAAGCAAAGCGTGCTGGGGCATCGACTGCACTATTAAATGTAATTAGGAATACCCACCACTAAAGCACAGTATCAACCCAAAGGATAAGGACCTAAACATGATCACTATACTATCACTTGTCTTGGAGAGAAGCCTCTACTAAAACTCCCATCCTGCACACATACATTTGTCCGAGTTGGCCACCGGGGAGCGGTGAATTTATTCCCCTCTCTCCCGCGTCCAAAGTCTAAATTTCTCATTCCTCTGCGCTAGCATGGGCTTGTTCCCGCCAAAAATAGAGCACAATATATCCCCGGACCCTGAAGCATTTTCACACATATATATATATATATATTTACTTTTTGCAGTACACATTCACGAAGACCTCCAACATCCTTCATGAACACCCCCCATCGCTGCACGTGCTTCAAAATGTCCTGTGATTATTATCCTCCTTTTTTCAAACAGGAAGCTGTCATCCTGTAGAGAGGAAGTCCCGGCGGTGTTGGAATGTACCTGTTCTGTTTTGCAGAGCCTGACTTTACTCCCCGCCAGGGACACCAGCACTCTGCCTTTGTAACCGCGGAGCTCCAGCGAGCCTCGCTTGTTTGTGGAGGAGGGGCGGGGGAGGCTGTCGGAGCGCTTCTGGGAGCCGCAGGCGGGGGGGCGCGTGGCCGTCTGAAGAGTTTCCATCCACTCCTGGCGCTCCCCTGTGGACACGTGCATGAGTGAGAGACAGACAAGAAGAAGAAGAAGAAGAAGAAGAAGAGGTGTGAGAGAAAAAAAAAACAAGAAAAGAAAAGCCAGAAGGAGAACAAGACAACGAGAGATCAGGGCATCTTAAAGTCTTTGAATCGCGGTGTTAATTCATCACTTTTACATCCCTTCTGTGAGCAACACTGGCTTGGTTGGCTACTAAACGTCCGTTGCATACTGATAAGAGAAAAGAAAAAGGAATTGAAACACAGGGATGAGCTGCTATTGGGTGTAAATGAACTGGGGAAAGAAAGAATCTGAAAAGTGGAAGTTCTAGCACGAGCGATGGAGATAGCGGGGACTGTGAGATTGGCAAGCCTCGAGCGTGATGTGGCCGGGGTAATTTGAGTCAAACACACCACCTAATTAAAATGTATAATTAAAAAAAAAAAAAGATATAGCTTGAGATGCTGCCGCGGTTCTGCCGATCCACTCGTGTGTCTCAACCTGGAAAACAACGCAGCGAAGTCACAGAAATGCATTTTGGAACGCAGCGGTTTGATGGATCACTGATTGTATCAGCTGTAGCTAGCAAGTCAGCTGTGTGTGTTGGTTGAAAACACACATAGCTGTGACTTTTTAATATTTCCAGTTGACTTACAACCAAACCTTTTTATTAAAAGGAATATGCACATGATGGCTTCATGCATGATAGCATGTAAACATGTTGAGGCTAAAGCTAACTGTTGAAGGCACAAAGTGATGATTCATGTAAAGGACAAAAGAAGCCATTATAGTGTAGAGCTGGTCAGTCGTAGCACTAAACTTATAAAGAAAAATGTAAGATCAGAGTAACCTGCAAAACCCTAAATCATATTTTGGGTAGTTTAATGACCTTGGAAGTAACGCTAGGTTCCTAGCGTAGGTAGCAAGCTAGTTAGCCGTACATGCTAATATTGGCGGCTTCCATCAGAGCGGACTAACACACTGTTTAATCTATTCCTTACACTTCTGCTCCATGTTATTGGTTTTGGAAAGGCTAAAAAAACACCATCATGTTGTATACAGTTTAGTATTTCTACTATAGCTCCAAAGCTCGACAGGCCTGCAGTGCCTGGATACAGTTGCTAAGATATGATTTTGAGGTTCACAAACTCCCACATTCAGTGTCTTCAAAAACCATTTGTCCTTGAACACGACACCGACTCTCCGACTTACTGTGAATTACCCTGGATTACCTCACAGCCGAGCGGCTCAAGCATACGAGGCGATGCATCGTGTATCATCCGGGGTTTACATTCAAAACGGTGTACACTCGAAAAGGCCTCTCAGATATCTTCCTCTGCAACTTTGTTTTTTCCAAATGGACATGAAAGACGACATGAAACCGACGCCGCGGAGCCCATTCCCCTAACGCCCGAGATGTCGCGCTATCAAAGTCGACAAAGTGGAAAGACAAGAGATACCAAAAAAGGATTGTAAACACACACACACTCAGACATCACAGGTCCAAAGCGGCGCCCACTGTGGTAACTGTTCAATACAAGAACAAGGACAACAAAAAAGGAGGAGAAAAAGAAATCTACTGTTATTAAAACTAAGCAATTGGGATGGACCGGACAATTTGAGAAAAGGCAACAAGACACCCTTTTCTCCTGAAAGTCTAAAGCTTTTTTTTCGGCTTGGAACTCCTCCAAAAAACACTCAGAAGACAGAATGACAGACCCTCTTCTGAAATACAAAAAGTGACAAAGTGATGCGCTCAGAACAACAGTGAGGAGGCATCACAACCCCCCCCTTTTTACAGAAAATGTATTTTTGGATACCCATCAATTTGATCAAACAACAGGATGGAGGACGTCATGAATGTTTCCCCAAACTTAATTTCCCAACGGCCCCCTTGTATTTTATCAGCACGTCGCCCCAAAATCTATTAGCTGTGGGAGTTAAGGAAGCATGCGGAAATGTTTGGAGGAAGTCAACAAATGATTCTGTTGAAGAATAGAGGGAAGAACTGTTTTTATTGTCCATCGGTCCACTTGGTCACCGGCAACCAAGATCCAGAGTTCTGCGAGGCCCCAAATCATATTCAATACATAATTCAAGAATTTACTTTTTCGCTAATGCGTGGCTCATTGTGCTGCTTTTAGTGTTGCCGTTATCGCTCCATTTGAGTTGACTGCATTTTGGATCCGGTCCAGTTATCCTCGAGTCTATCTTGGATCCAGCCCCCCCCCCGAGTGTTCTTGGGCGAAGAGATATTTTTTTCTTCCTTTCTAGTTCGACAGAGCCGACTGTGAGCGTGAGTTCCCCTCAGAGTGACCTGCTGGTGTGTCCTTGAATCACTCTCCTGCTGCTGAGTGACAGAGGAAGAGGGGGGGGGAGGGGCGGGCTTTCTCAGGGACCTGTCAATCATCCCGTGGCCACTGTCAACCTCACGTCGCCCCCTAAATTGACCTTAATTAACTTCTCGACTTTGCGACCTGCTGACCTCGGGCGGCCCTTGCGCACATGTGCCGGTCTTTGAACGAGCATGCGAAACATAACCGCGAACATCTGAAGAAAAGTTTTCTCCTCTCCGAGTATCTGGCACTTACACACACACACACACACACACACACACACACACACACACACATTACCCTCCTGAGCTCCCTGTATCCGCCGCCTGGTTCCGAACTCACCTCTAGTCCGGCTACCCCCCCCCCCCCCCCAGATTCTTATGAATTTACAAAGAGCTGGTATCAATAATGAATGGCCTACTCCATTATTGACTGCTCTTTACATCACTAGGCTTTAGTGTTCCATTCCCACCCTTGCTTTTCTGAGTTCCATTACCTGTCCTGCGCTCACTTATTTGCCTGTTCATTTATTCAGGGCCTTCCTCTCTCCCTCCTCTCTCTATCTCTATCTCTCTCTCTCCTCTTCACCCAAGCTGTCAATCCCGAGTGGGGAGGGAGAGCCGGAGCGAGGATGGAAGGTGGGAGGATTGAGAGAAAAAAAACTTGAGTGAAGCCGAGGAGACGGTTTTTTAGCACGCGTGTGCGTCCGAATGTGTCTTGTGTATGATTGAGTGATGTTTTTTTTTTGTTTGTTTGTTTGAGCACACGATCTCGCACATGAACCTCCGGCGTGCTTGCCAAAATGATTTTCACTCAGCCTGCAAAACATGCCCTCACCTCCGTCTGCAGGCATATTGAAAGAGTGCACCGTGACCCAACAGCCACATCCAGCGCCGGCGCTTGTTACGGATAAATGTATAGCCGCGTTTGAAAGACGAGTCCACTTTACATAGAGAGAGAGAGAGAGAGAGAGAGAGAGAGAGAGAGAGAGGGGCAGATAATCCTCATTGGGAAGTGGATGAGATGAGAGCCAGGTCCACTTAGCGCTCAACAGAGATCTTAGCCTCCCACGCAGTCTCCATCAAAAGGAAGGAAAAAAAAAATAACACAAAAAAAAGGGAAAAGCCAAAGCGGAGGGATTGAGATTTCCTTTGTTTTCCGTCATTTCAATCCTCTCACCCCAACATGCAGGCACAACACAGAATTAAATGTTTACATTACTCTTATTTTGAGCCTGGCCGATGCATCGACATGGACATTATCATCAGCCATTGCTGAACAGATATGTTGGTATCTGCATATGAGTCAGTTAATAAGCAACAAGTGGTTGCAGGACAGAAATCCCAAAGACAAATTAAATACACCATCATATTACACAGTTCAGGATTCTTTAATGATCACTATATATGCTCAACACCAGCTACGGAGCGAATATCAAACGTTGTTGAATGTTAAAACCTGCCACTGGGTAGTACAACGTGAAATATGTACTGCGAGTTAATACAACTTCACACCCACTCCGTGTCCTCCTGAGCTTATTTTTCTTCCATCATCCTCCCTCTGGCCTGTTCCCGACCATTCTGTTGTTATCTCTACTTATTCTCCACATCTCTCTCGTAACCCCCCCCCCCCCCCCCCCCCCCTCTTCCCCTGTCATCTCGTACAACACTAACATGTGTTCGGAGCGGGCTTTGTGGAAAGGCAATTGCCGAAGCATCGGAATACAAATCATCAACATTTCTTTACACCATAAATCCCATCTTCTCTCTTGTAGCACATTTGTCTGCATCCCCTCTCCAACACCCCCCCCCCCCTCCCCTCCCCTTTCTTGTCCCGACCGTTTTCCATCACTCTCCGCCGTGTCTCTTCCTGCCAAACTCTACTTACCTCCCCCCCCCCCCCCTCTTTTCTTCCCTTTCTCTTGCCTGCCTTCCTTCTCTCCTTCCGTCTCTCCTATATCGCGAGCTGACAGTACCTGAGGGAAGAGGCCACCTGCGGACCGAGCGGCGAATCGGCCGACAGCTGTGTGCACACTCTCTCCGGTGGCCTTCAATTATTCACTCGCTTCTCCCCCCCCCTCTCTCCCCCTCTCTCTCCATCTTCACTCTGCCCTTTTCATCTCTCTGCCTTTACCTCTCTGTTGCTTCTTCGCACCGAGATTGCGTGTCTGCCTCCCTTTCGCTCGGTCCATTTCTGTTATTCCCCTCATTTAATCGCTTCCTGTCCCTTGTCCCCCCCCCCCCTCAATCCCCATCTTCCACTTTCCCCCTCCTGGATGCCTTTACACTCTCGCGCACACCATCATACCCCCCCCCCCCCCCCCCCCCCCCTCTCCTGCATCAGGACCAGCAGCCCCATACCTCCACTTCACTAACATACTCCTTCTCTTTCCCTCTGTCTCCTCGTGTCTCCCTCTTTCTCATGTGTAACCCCAAAGATTGATGACTCTCCTCCACGAGGCGAATGGGCCTGTTTAAAGATGCATGAGGGGATGAGGCCAAGTTGAATCCTCCCTCTCTCTCCCCCCTTTCTTCTGACGGCAGCAGCCACCTCTGCGAGAGGCTTCCCACTGATCCCGGGCGGTCGGAGGCCACCTCCGAATAAGACGGCCCCCTCTCCCCCCTCCGAGCGCTTGTCAGGACGGCTGAGTGTGACGTATGACGATCAGCTGGCTGACAGCGTGATAAATGACGCCGCTGAGGACCAGCAACTCATAAAACGGACAAAAAAAAAAAAAAAAAGGGGCTGGCAGATATCGATATGATGCTGCGCTGAATCGACAGGGTGAGAAGGAAGAGTCGCTGGTGCTCGGTGTGGTGAAAATAGATGAAAAAACAAACGTTTAAAAGGGCAAGTTTGTCGACTGTATTGCTAGTTGTATATGTAGTTGATTAATACCACGAGTCAATATCAGACCCACACAATAAATCAGGTACAGACTTCAAAAACTATTCTGATATCCTTCTCCACCCGACTGATGAAACCCTTCGCCCTACATCCGGCCTGACGCATTAGAATCCACTCAAACAGCTTCACCGCGATACATATTTCTAAATGAGTCCCGAGCAATTAACGACCAGTTGAACTTATCAAAAAAACTACAACAGCGGATGCTCAATATCAATGAGTAATATGTCAAATATTGATGATTCTATTTGTCGCACGGCGGACGTCTATATGTCAATAAGTTCTCATCGGTCTCTGAAGATCTTTCAGTTCCACGTTCTGAGTCTAAAGGTTCATAACCGTGCGAGACTCACTTTCTTCCATCTCAGTCATCCGCACGAAATCGAAGGGCGGCCGAGGCGTGACCCCGGAGACGGACCCTCGTTTAGTGAGTGAGCGGTTTGACCCCCGAGCGGCCTAATGGGCCGCCATCAAGCACGAGGCGAGGAGCTGGAAAAGCTCTCATTAAGGCCGACTCAGACAAAGCTTCCTCCGTTTTGTCTGGCAGAGGGATGGAGAGAGACTATTAAAAAGGACGTTTCCTGGGAGATTTGAGAGTTTGTTAATTTTTTTCTCTATGCGGTCTGTCCCTTTAGAGTATCTTAATAACATAGGTCCAGACAGGGACATGAAGTCATTACTGCCACCAAGATCTCCCGAAGCGTCATTTAAATAGCATAATATTCAGAGAGCATTTAAGAGAGACTATTCTGGAAAAGTACTTTGAGAAATATGCTTAATTGCTTTCATTCTGACAGTGAATCGAGAAGATGAATATCTATCTCACATCTGTGATCGTTAGGTAGGGAGGTGGAGTCAGGACCTGTTTAGCCTAGCTTAGCATAAAGACTAGAAACCGGGTGAAACAAGTAGCCAGTCTTTCAAAATACTAAATATTAAAAAGTGATCTTTCAAGAATTTGGAAGCTGTATTTTTACCAGTTGAACAGATCAAGGCAAGCCATTTCAGTTTACATCCAATTGTTATGCTAAGCTAGGCTAAATACCCCAACTTGAAGAGACTTGATACTGATCTTCCCATGTCTCACTCTGAAAGAAGGCAGAACTATTTATTTACATGTGATTACCTTGCGAAAATGATTTAGACGGCATGCAGAGAAGGGGGAGGCAGAAGATGACCACATTTAGAGAGGAGTGAGGCAAGAATGGGAGACAAGAGAGACAAACGGAAAGGGAGGGGGAGGACAGAGAGAAGGAGAACAAGGCTAGACGGGGAATCAGTTAGAGCGACAAATACAGACTGACCAGCGGAACAGAATGAGCAGCTGATAGGTGGCTGCAAAACACAGGAGAAAACCACTAAATATAAAAGTCCAAGTCATTTCCTCCAGGAGTCCCTGGAAGAATCACGGAGACCGGGACGGATGGACAGACGGACTCCAGCCACGGCTAGCTGTTGCTGGCCCTGAGGCACAACAAAGTAAAAAAAAAAAAAAAGGATGCTCGACTTACCTTCTCTGTCAGCTCTGAATGTGAAGGTCCGAAGGGCGGTGACCACCTCAAACTTGTTGTCCCCGAGTCCTCGCACCTGTCTGACGGCGCTGGCCAGGATCATACCTTTGGAGTACATCTCCTGAAGAGAGACAGAGAGAAACAGACAGATAAGAAATAGGTATATAAACTCAAGCAGACACACACACGCGGCCTCATGCATACTAATAATGCTGTTGAATTGTTGCCTATTATCTGCATCTGTAGACCCACAGTTTGCGTATTCAGGCGCGTTTGCATCGATATAGATGTGTAATTCAGAGTTGTATTACAGTCGGCTACGGCGGCATTCAATTCGAAAAAGCGACACTGACGGACACCCTCATCCAACTAGAGCCATTAACCATCAATACAACGTCAAATGGATTTGCAGAAATAGCTTCCCTGTTGCCTTTCAAGCAATAACTTTGATAAATGGCTGAAGAGCTCTTGAACAAGAAGCATTTCAATCCCCCAAAAAAAAAAAAAAAGCTGCTGCAGGAACACAAACCGATCACAGTATACGACTCCAATACGAGCCGCATATACTGTTAAGAAAGCCCGGAAAACAAATTTGCGTTGATGCGATCTTTGACATCAACGCAAATAAATCAAATTATAGACGAGAAATATGTGCGGATTTGAAATAAGAGGAGCGTGAAATTGCAGAAGAGAGTGGATTACGTCGCATTAAAGAAGACCGTCAATAAGGTGAAACATCATGAAACAAGTCCTCACGCTGAAAACAAACTTCTCAAATATTTAAAAAGAGAGACAGGCAGGCTGTAGTGGGGATTTGGGTAAAGCACAGGAAGCGCTTTTTTGAGTGTGTGTGTGTGTGTGTTGTTTCATTACCCCCCCATGTTTTCCCCCCAGCATCTCTCCTAAGGAGGTATCTAAATAAGGAGGATGTTGCACTGGAGGCTTCATGACCCTTTTTACAACTTCCCTTGACAATGGCAATTAAAGTACTGGGTCATTGTCGATATACGAAAAAGGAGACAGGAGGGGGGGGGGGGGAAAGAAAAGAAAAACAAACGTCAATATTATCACTTCTGAAAGAAGCGAGGACAGAGCGCCATCAACTCAGTACAACAGGGAAATGCCCTTAAAGTAGTTGGGAGGAAAAGCTAAGAACATGTCGGGATGTAATGTTCTTGCAATAGAGTGAACGTGTGTGTGTGTGGGGGGGGGGGGGGGGGGCAGTACATTACGCTTCTGTAGAAGCGTGAAAATCACTGGGTTATAAAAAAAAAGGGGCCGTTGCAGACATTGCATTATTCATGCCGATAATGTCATTATCATTGCAAAGAATGGAAAAATAATAAAAAAAAACAGACGTTCCTTTTTTTTTTCCCTCCTATCTGTCGCTCTTCAGCGGACTTGACCTGAATTTTCATTCTCTGCCGCCCTGTGCACAATGTAATAACTGGCGGCGATTGCCATGCACAAAACTGTGCGTTTGTTGTACTGTACTGCCGCCCGAGTGCGATGTGAGCGAGGGGACAAAGATGAAGGAAGTGAACTTCTGACTCTCTCTCTCTCTCTCTCGCCGTTCTTAATTAAGCCGGTGACCTTGGCGGCCACAAAAAAAAGCCTATTTTTAGAGAACGTACAGCCAAAAATATAGCAGGTGGAACGCTCAGTCAGGGAGAGGGACGGACGGATGGATGGAGTGTGACATTCTGGAATACATAGATACAATAGAGAAAAGATTAAAAAACAACAGAAGAAGAGGCAAACCAGAGTCAGGAAGAGAAAGAGGTGCAGCTAGAGGGAGAAGAGGGAGGAAAGAAAGACATCATTCCGAAATGAAGAGGCCTGAGAGGGTCGGGGAGGGGTCCTTCTCATATTAAAACAGGACGTTAACAATGGCGAGAAGTGGCTCAACCTAATTACCGACGGCCGGCCTTGTGCGTTTCTCTCCCGAGGAGTTTCACACCAGCATCTCCCCCTCTTTCTCCCTCTAAATTTAGATAGAAGTTAAAAAGGAAGGTGAGGAAAGGAGAGAGCAAGAGTGAGTGTGTGTGTGTGTGTGTGTGTGTGTGTGTGTGTGTGTGTGTGCGTGTGGATGGATTAGCTCGCTAGCTGTGTGCTGCTAATTATACCCCGGTACGGGTTAACGGTAATTAATTGTTTTAATTCAGATTTTTGGGGTCATGAAGGAGAGAGAGAGTTGTTTAATTGCGAGTTGTGCATCTGTAAATACACTCGACAGCAGAGTCGGCAGAGGAACGACGAAAGGAGGTGGATTCAGACGCAACGCATTCGCCCCCACACACACCCCCACACACACACACACACACAAGTGTAATGTTTGTAGACCGATCTCGAGAGGACGTACTGCCAAGGAAGCAATGAGGCCTAACTATCTCTCTTCCTCCAATAACAGACACACCTGACCGGCCTCCCTCTGCCAAAGATCTCCTCCACACTCATTTCCCCTCCCTCTGACCTCCCTCCCACTCTCGACTCCCTCCCTCCCACGTCCTCTCATTGCAGCCGTTCCCACGTCGCTACACCTCTCGCTCTGCCCTCCCAACAATTATCCGGCTGTATCATTGTGCAGGGCGGTGTCACTTCTCCTTCTTCTTCTTCTTCTTCTTCTATTTCTTTTCAACTGGCTGGATAACTATGTCTCCTTTCTTTCTCAAAAGCAACCTGGTAAACTTCAGGAAACAATTAAGGCAGAGCAATTGAGCTAAAGCCTACAATAATGGAGGCAGCGTGGGGGGAGGAAGCAGGGAGGAGGGTGAAGGAGGGTGGAAAGAGTTTTTGCCACCAGCATGGAGGTTCAGGTTCAGGCGTTATCAATGGAGGCACGAGGACACCAGCTGGTTGGAACAGAGAACTGCACCTTTGAGAGAACGATGCCTCTTTGCTCTGGTGTTTCCCTGAGCGGGGTCCCTTAAGGATTTTAAAGATGTTGCCTCCAGGCACACAGCCGTTATGAGTCTTTATGAGGGTAGTATGTTGCAAGACTTCCGGGTCTCTGAATGCTGACCATTAAAATGAGACATCGTCATGTCAAA
Organism: Leptoclinus maculatus; assembly: GCA_032191485.1. Classification (NCBI taxonomy): domain Eukaryota; kingdom Metazoa; phylum Chordata; class Actinopteri; order Perciformes; family Stichaeidae; genus Leptoclinus; species Leptoclinus maculatus. Next base: position 9,726,212 of record JAVDOI010000020.1, on the reverse strand, counting down.
AAGGGGTTTTTAAACATACGTGAGACCCGAGAAATGTGGCTACTAATTAAATATTGAGGGTGTGTGTCAATGCAAGGCCAGCTCAGTCCATTTATATTTCATTGTTGCAGGATTTTATGAGGTCAATCCCAATGTCCCCCCCCCCCCCCTAAGGCCTGAAGCCCTGAACCCTCAGGGGCTTCACTGACATCACCTGGTAAATGCATGAGAGCGAGCGGCTGCGAGGGCTTTAAAACGGTGTAAATACAAATGGGACATATCACTTCACCTTGATGACACCGAAACATGTTATTTACACTTGTGGGGTTCTGCTTTACGTTTTTTAATTGCCTTATTTTGTTGGCTTGTTGTTGTTTGTTTTTTTGCGTTCCTCCAATTTAAATCTAAAATCCTTAATGTGAAAGTTTCAGTGTAACTTTAATATGCCAGGCTGAACACACGTGCCTTCCTCTTTGTTTACGTTACCTTTTTTTTCCCCAACGCCTCCGGGCTTCCCCCGGTAAGCCAGTGTTTAATGTCAGAGCGCTATGAATTGTGGGTAAATCCCTCAGGCAAAGTCTGCCGAAATGCGGACTTACAGAAAGAGAGCATAAAAGGGCTCAAAATGTCTAAGAGAGAGCCCTCGAGCACTTGACGATTTGACAGTGGGACAGCCATTAACCCTCACAGACTTCGTGGGAAACGTGCCTCCAAGTCTGCGAGTGAGGAGGAGGTTGGGATTGTGCATCTTCTGGCATCGAGTTTAGGGTTATGCTCAAACTCCTTTCTCGGTGCTGTAAACACGACATTTATATAAATCGGGTTACGACTATCTATTCACTCTCCTTTGAGCTCAGTGTAGTGCCTCAACAACTCCTGAGGAAGATATCGGGCTCTTCAGCAGCTAAAATGCTCCACTATGGTGGATAGTCGCTAAATATGTCGGCGCAGGGCGGGGAGGGTACAGCGGAGATTTGGAGCTTTTTTTACTGAAAACTGCTGCCTGCTGAGGTTAAAAACAAGCAAAAACCAAAAACAATAAGCTGAAAGACACTAAAGCTCTGTAGCCGAGGGGAACTAAAGAGTCAGGCTGACAATCTGTTTACCATGACAAGCATTTCACTTTGTCATTTAATCCTTTATTAATACAACAAAACATTTGACTGCTTTTCTAGAGAGCTACTTAAATTTAAAGGTGGGAGGGCTGGTGTGAATTCAAATGATATCTATTCTTAAAAGTCTCTCTGTATGAATAAGAATTCTTGGATATCAACATATGATCAGGCCACAACACGCGCAGGGAATTAAACCCATGGAAATGTATGACACCATGAAAAAAAACAATTAGGGACACTACAGATTGCTACTGAATAATGTTACATGTATTTTGTCACGGAATAAAAAATAAAGAAACACTTGAGGTGTTACAGTAAGCGTCTGCAGAGACATCTTGGGAAGACACAGGAGGGGGTTAGCAGAGGAGCTTTTAAGGCTGAGAAAGAGAGAGCGTCAGACAGACAGACAGGCAGAATGATACACTCAAAGACTGATCCACGGTCCTAAAACCTCATCTTGCCTCCACCTCCCTCCCCTATCCTCTCATCCCTTCATACCCCCCCCCCCCCCCCCGCAGTCATCCTCCACACTTCCTCCCCTCACTACCCTGAAGCCAGGCTTTGGACTGTTTCATAAACACACACTCGCGACACCACACCAGGACCCTGAAGACTACATCTCAGGCCCAAAGCTCTCTCCCGAGTCAATCCCGGTGTTGACGAAATCAGGTGAAAGGGGGTGATTGATGAGGCGGGATGGGATGCAACGCTGCAGAGAGGGAGAAGTGAGACCGAGCGTCTCGCTACTCTCCCACGCCACCTCCGCTACCCCCGATGATGACATCACGGGAGGCCAGAGACCTTCAAGCTGCGACTGTGATTAAGTGCGATTAGTTCCGTCTGAGGCTGGCAGATTCCAGAGGATTTTAAACTACAAAAGGTTTTTTTTTGGGGGGGGGGTGTTGAAAGTTTGGAGAAAGGGAACAAGCATGGGAGTGGTTTAGTGTCGAGGCATTTGTATTTTTGTGTTTCGGGTAGTAAAGACTGGATATGATAAGAACATAAAACCAACCTATATCAGTTTTTTTTTATCTTCATATATGATAATTCAATTTGTGATGACATCATCAACATGCAAATTCAGGCATGACACTATCTAGCGACTTTTAGCGACAGTTGAAGGAGGCTCTAGCGGCTCTAGCGACATACATGTCTGTCTCTGCACTGCGAGGGACACAAAGTGGTGCTGAGGGACTTTCTGTTGGGCCCGTGCGGTCTCCCTCTACTCTACCCCCACGCTCGCTCTGTGGAGGTGGCACTGGGGGGGGCACGTCGGGGTGGTGCTCGGCCTCAGCTGGCCGCACAAAGCAGGGTTGACAGAGAGATTGTGCCCGACCCCTCCGCTCACCCGAAACAAGATGAAGCCCGCTGCTTTCTCGGGAGGGGAGAGTCACATTGGCAGGATGACTTTTAAAAAGTCTAAACAACAGTCTCTGTTCCCCCTCACACACACACACACACACACACACACACGGGCAAACTTTTCATCTTTCCAGAATCTGTCGCGCCGACAGTGACATGGAGTGTAAAGTGCTGACTCGCCGGCCTCCCTGCTGATTCCCGCTCTGCCGGCGACGGAGCGTGTCCTGACAAATAAAGCAACGAATGCGACGGGAAAAAAAAAGAGAGAGAACAAGGGGGGGGGGAGGGGAGAGCACGGAGGGCTATAATTAGTAAGTGATTAACGAGCCGGCTTCAGACAGGTCCCACATCATTGATTGTGATGTTGTGCAACGCTTGCCGCAGCGGAAACGAGCCGGCCCTGGGAAAGGGGCGCCAAGGTCATGCTCTCACACACACACCGAGATGTGTTTGTTCTGGATACATCCAACGGTCATTAGCCGGGAACACGGAGGCAAAGCACATTATGTCAGGGTAGGTTGTGGTCGCGTAACAACAGCTGGAGAACACAGAATTCATGCATTAAAAAGAGCTGTTTTTCAAGAGGATAACACCAGCGTTTGTGAAAGTTCTAGCTCCTCCAATAAACATAATGCTCACATCACATTAATCATCTGTTGTGCAATTATATCTGCTGTTCACGTCTGTCAGTTGTTGCATCATTGTTGCGTGTTAATGCAGTGTGAGGGCAGATTGATTCTGCATGACCTCCGGGGGCCGAGTATTGAAGCTCAATACTTTTAGGGAACCGACTAAAACACATCCGTAGCATCAAGTATCAAAAGTTGACATCGAGCGCTTTGTCAGTTTTTTATCTACGTATTCTAAACCAGAAACCAGTGGTGATGCTAAAAGTTTTCAAACTAAACAGGTGGAGGTGAGGCGGCCATATTTGCCTGCGTCCTCTCCACGTTCTGCTTTTTCCAACTCCCATACTCTCACCCAACCGCAACCCTCTTCCCTCCCTCTCCCTCCCTCTGATGATGATGATGAGGCAGGCACTGCTAAGCGAAATTTCAAACTCAGCTGTCAGACAGAAGGAGAATGAAGAGAGGTAGAGGGAGAGAGAGAGAGAGAGAGAGAGAGAGAGAGAGAGAAACGCTGAGTGGAGGCAAAAGAGGAGAGAAGTCGTCCCTTCCCCTGCTGGTCAGGTGCCAACATCAATGCACTCTACTGTACGGCTGAGCGGGCACAGAGAGCGCTGTCACGCATGGCGTAATGTCGCTCCGTCCTTGCCCCCATTCTTTACTCTGCCAAGCTAATGATGATGATGATGACGGCGAGAATGAGAAGGAGGAGGCGAAAAGGGAACGAGAAGGGGACACTTGGGACACGCTCGGCTGCTCATCGTATGGATTTCTGTCGAGGGAGTGACTTCGTAGCGGGAGGGGGGAAGGAATGTGTGAGCGCTTCTCTCGCACTTACTGTACCTTGTCATTGTTGTAGTAGGCCAGACTCTCTCCGTTGAATCTCACCCACCTCCTTTGAAAAACACAGTTCCTGCAAAGAGAAGGTGAGGTGGCAAATTAAACCCAAACTGAACCACTTTGGAGTGAAAGACGCAACACTGATCCAGAAACAAGTCAAGACAGTAAGCCGGTTACTAAATCTGCTCGGAACAGGTACTCATATTTCATCAAGAGTGCCATTGATTCATTAATGTCAGGAGTTGTATCAACAGCTGTCAATTAGCATAATCAAAACAAATGGGCACTTTCAATTTGAATATTCAACAGCCATGGGCGGTTTGCCAAATCTATGCAAATAGGGCGGTGAGGGAGAATACAAAAAGGAAGTAAATGATTGATAGCTTCGGTTTTGGACGGTGAAGCAAGTTGCGCGGAGAAATAAATGTTATGCCGCCAGAAAAAGCCAAACTAAGTGAGGGCCAACACATATTTTGCACCTCAATACTACAATGTTATCTTCCATCTTCCTTCCCCTTCCGTTGGTGCAGCGATCATAGATCTTCTGCAGTACTGTAACCTACCCTTGAGGCGACAGCTTGTCCAGCCAACCCACTTTGAGCACCTGGTGTTTGGGGGCGCCGTAGAAGCACGCGTATGGAGAAATGTCCGGCAGCGCACTGCTGGCCACGCCCCCCAGGGCGTCGGCGGGGTCCGCGTAGAGTTCACACTCCACCATCGTCAAAGAGCCGTCCTGAGGGCCGGAGGCCCCTGGTCCCACAGCGACACCCTCGGGGTTCACCGGAGAACTTTGGTTCGAACCGGCTCGCGGCAAAAAGCCGACGCACTCGTCCACCGTGGAGTACTCGTCTCTGTGGGGGTCTGGGATTGTTGGAGCAGGGGGGGGACCTTTTTCCTTGGATTTTTTCCGTTTGGGCATCTTCTTTCTGTAGGAGCGGAGATGACATTAAAAGGGGCAGTTCATCATTTTGGGAAATACCGATTGTTTTCTTGCCGAGAGTCAGATAAAAAGCTGTTAGAGTCAAAAGTGATTAGCTTAGCATATAGCCTGGGAGCAGGAGAAACAACAAGTTTAGTTTTTTTTTAATTACGTGTCATAATTATTTCTTACACATCAATCAAACCAGATAGAAGGCGTTACTTTATTAAGTCAAGAAGTTCTGGAAGGCAATTTGTTTGTTTTTTAGTTTGTAAAAAGACAAGTTTGCCGTTTCCCATCGCTTCCAGTATTTATGCTGAGCTAAGCTAATTCCCTCCCTGAGTGGCACTGATTACATCTTCTTCTCGGCATGAAAGTGAACAAGCGTGTTTCCAAAACTATTCTTGAAGAAGGCCCACCCCTCATGCGTGTAGGAAATGTATAATTATTGCCCAAAATCTCTTATATTTGTCATTTACAACGCAGCCTAAGAATGCCATCTACTCTGTGGCCACTTCTTTATTAAAGACGAGGCCTCCAGATTAACATATTCATCCCATGAGCGTACCGTACCTCTGTTTCTTCTGTTTGATCTTGTCCTCAAAGCCCCTGTGTAACCCTTCTTTAGCGCCTTGGTCCTACAGAGCACACACACAAGAGATTCACATCAGATGAAGAGAAGGTGTCCATCTTTCAGTCAGACACCGTTATCGTGTTGCTGCACGAAGCTATGTTAACTTTAGTGGCTAGGTGACATTTCCATTAACCTCAGGTGGCAAACTGAAACAAGCACATTTTTCCACTCCAGCTCCGTGTCCATGGCGACAACGTCTACACCGAGAGGGAGGTGTGCTGTGCGGCCCCTGCGGTTGAAACGCCGCTGATAAAGTGTTTGGAGATCTGAGAAATGTCTGTTCCTCTTTGGTGAGCTGCTACTCACTGTCCACTCGTGGGAATGTGCGCTGTCTTACCGCAGTGCTTTCGGGGTTGTTGTACAGGAACAACTCTCCATAGGGAGCGATGGGTGTCAAGGTTCTTTGAAGTGGAGCTAAAAAAAAAAAAGGACACAAGAGACAACACAATGGTGGCTTTGTCACGGCATTGAAACTTGCAGTGTGAAGGCCTAAACATGGTGCATGAAAGTGAGCTTAACACGATTGTTCCAGTCAAATTTGAAACCAACTCATTGATCTGAATAAACGTGAAAGCAGTAAACTAATTACATCTTTTGTTTTAGCATGCTTTATCTCTCGGCCTCGGCCCTTTTTCTCGCCCCAATAGGGAGTGTGATCCTCCTTAGACCGCGTCCCTGCCAAGGCCATTTTCTCCGTCTCGGCCGCTGCAGGGACCGCGGTCGGTGGCGGCGAAGACGAAGGAGGAGGAGGAGGAGGAGGAGAGCGGAGAGAGCTCTGGCCAGACACTATTAGTCTGGAGACCTGGGGGCCACCCTGCGTGGGCCACTGGCCTGTCACTGTGAAAAATGACACCACCCTCTCCTGAGGATTGTGAGGGGCCAAAAGACGACCGCCGCGGGGGGAACACACACACACACATAGACACCGGCGGAGAGGCGGACGAAGATCGAAACACCCTCAGACACATAAAGATGCCGCGAGACAAAACACAGACATAAAAAAAATTAGAAAAAGGATGGACGGTCAAATAAGTACACGGTGGATGGACTACTTTTCAAAGCTTTACAGACACACTGCAGACCATTACAGGAGGGCACAAAGGGCATGTACTGTGCTGGGTAAGCTGTATGAAGGGGGTCAGTTTACTGGATGATGGAATCCACTCCCAACACAGCCGCGCTCTCCGCGGACAGGCTTGGTGGGCAACCATCAGTCATCATCCATCAGCCGACCTTCAGGCCACTCGCGATTCTCTCCCGAGGGCCCGCCGGCCGCTACTGTACTCCATTCCTGTCCGATTCCCTCCATTCTGCCGTCTCCGGCTTCTGCCTTTGTCTCTCTCAGTCGACCACGCTGCTTCTTTGTCAGCTCCTGGCCACACTCTCTCTCTCTCTCTCTCTCTCCCTCTCTCTCAAGGCGCCATCCAGGAAGAGACCTAGATGCCGGCATCGCTTCGGAGTTGCCGATGGAGATTGATTTTGTTATGAGCGAAGCCTCTGTTCTTTTTTTTTTTAAGTCGGGGAGTTACGGGTCAGTTCGTTACCATCCCTCCTCTGTGTCACTCACACCCTGAGCGTGGGGTGCCGCCATCTGAATCCAAAGTAGTCACCGAACTGTTTATTATTTCAGTCACTGGTTCCCTGAATTTACTCCTGAATAGCTCAAGAATAAAACCAGTCGAGGGTGTTTTACCTTCTTTAATGACCGTTCTGTTCTTCTAAACGAGGACAATGAGGGCTGGTATTATGCATGTAGCTGTGGTTGCTGTTCGGTTACTTTCTATACTAATATATTGTATTATATTATGTATTATATAAGCTGAAATGTAGATGTATTTATTTGTGTCTGAAGAAAGCTATTACATTGTACATATTAATGTATAATTCTCCTCATCCTCAGCTGTACTTGGTGATTTCTTCCGTATAATATTGCACTTTTTTTTGGGTTTAATTAACAGGAAGCTTTCTATATCTGTGATATATGCAGATATCTTTTCAACACTAGTACATACTATTTTACAGTTTGCTCTGAGGTGTGACTTAGTGTGTATCAGGGAAACAACTGCTCTAAACGTTTAGGGTGCTTAGAAAGGGAAGTGCATTAAACTGGGCAGTGTGTGTGTGTGTGTGTGTGTGTGTGTGTGTGTGTGTGTGTGTGTGTGTCTGCCATTGTACGATCAAAGGCCTTAAAAAGTAGCCTCACGACTTCAATTATTAATAGTGTTTCTAGTCGTTGATGGAATGATTTTTCGTGTGCTAGACAGATTCTCCTCGTGAAGATGTATAAGTGGAGTTGTTGAGGTGTTAATTAACATTCTGTCAGCCTCCAACAGCAGGTTTTGATTGAATACTGGGAGACTTTTTGGATCTCGTCTGTGAATAAACTCTTCAAATATGCTCGGGGTAAAAATGATATGTCAAATAGCGCCGCGCTAGGCCTCGCTGTGAAGGGAGGTTTAGCTCCCCGTCTCCCTGCTCTGGGACCGCCTCGGCTCCCTCTCTTCCCCCCCCGTCTCTCTCAGCCCGCTTTGCATCCGTCTCCCCCTTCCTTCCTTCCCCAACCCACTTCACTGTCTCGCCGTTCTGTCAAGTCTCGCTCCCCGTCTTGTTCCGTACAGAGAGAAAGTTTGAAAAACACGGCCTGCCAAGAGACTGCTTGCAGTACACGGAACAAGGAAGGAAGGGGGGGGAAGCCAGAAGGAAACGTGAGGGGGGGACTAAGTGTGGAAAACGGACAGAAAAACTGGTCAGGTATGGACCCGAAAACGACTGACACGTTCACAGGTGTTTCTCACACACACACACACACTCATACTGCCGGTTGTCACAGCAAAGCAACAGATAACCCTTGGAGAACACGTCTACCTCAACACACACACACAGCAGCAGCTCACGTAGCATCTCGTCAGATGAGACATGAGGGTCGACTAAGCCCAATAAATACCGCGAGGGAACGGGAGGAGTTTCAAAAACGGATTTGTACTGGTTGTACTACAAGCCTGTGTGTTGTTAGCAAAGTTAAACAACTTCTAAAAAAACTTTGGAGAGCCGGGTGACAGGAATACACACCGGGCTCTCGCCGAGGGACGCGATGTGAGAGAGATGTTCCCTGTGAGATGTGTGTTTGAAACGGGGAGCGGTGCAGTTTCCCACGACACACACACACACACACACTCCCCTCATCTCCTCTCCCTTCTTTCATCCGGGCAAACAACAGCACCACTGACTCTACTGCCGAATGAAATATTCATGGCGTGAGATGATGAAGCGGATGCCTCTTGAAAGACGGTGTACCTTTCCGTGTGCCGTTTGCACCGGCGGGACCTTCGGAGCCGGTTGGGCGTTCGGGGCTGCTGGTTTGCACCGGCGGCGGCGGCGGCGGCGGCGGCGCGCTCCTGAGGAAGATGGGAAATCTGTGAATTAGAACCACCGACACAGCACGTGGGGGGGGGGGGGGGGAAATAGGTAACACCATTTAGGAGAAAAAGGGCCTTCAGAATAGAGATGTGCAACTGTGAAAAGTTAGTTTCACAGTTGTAAAGTTCATGATTAGAATTAGCGGCATTAACGCACGTGAAATGCGGAATTGAAAATGAAAAGGCCTCAGGTTCTCCATTAGTGTAACATCAAAATGCAAGAAGTGAAGTATTGTTTGCATATTCATTCAGCGTGCAAATTTATTTCTCCAGGTGCTTTCTCTCAGTACTCCTCCAACTTGTTTGAATAGTTCCCGACTACTTATAAACTTTCATTAAGTCAAACTTTATACTCAAAGGAATAGTTCCAACATTTTTGGAAATTGCACTTCGTTGCTTTCATGCGAGAGTTGAGTGAGAAGATTGACGCCGCTCTCATGTCTGTACGGTAGATGTGAAGCTAAACTCGCTCTCTGCAACAAAGTGAAAAGGGCACATCTCCCAGAACGTTGAACTGTTGCTTTAAGTCGAACGGTTACCTGTCCTGAAGCGGCGGGGGGGTCCGATTGGGGATTTTGGGGACGGGCCGGTGCCTCAGTCGGTAGGAGCGAGTGAGCCGTGGGCCTACGGGAACCTTGGAACTGGGCTGTGCCTCGTAGATGGAGTTGTCCACCATGTCGCCTTGAAAAACCCAATTGTCCTCGGCGAACGCTGGGCGGGGGAAAGAGTCGGCGCTAGACGGCGAGGGATCCTCTGAGGAGATCTCCCAGTCTGAGGGGACTTCAGATATGGAGAGGGACTCACTGCTGCTGGTGCTGGAGAACGAGGAGGCGGGGACATGTTCTGGCAGGGATCTTTGGATGTTCTCTGGATTACGCGGGGCCGGTTGAGGCGCGAGAACGCGTCCGCTCTCTTGGACGTCCCCACCTTCTGTTCCCAGTCCGGCCCCTGGGGGCAAAGTCTGACTCCCCTCCGACTCATACTCTCTCCTCTCCTTCGGCTTATGCTGGAATGTAGTCCCCCTCTTTTCATCCTTCAGGAAGATGTGTCTCGGGTGCGGCATGGGCGCCCTGCGGCACATCCCATTCGCCGCCTCTCCTTTTTCATCTTCCTCTCCGCCGCTCGTCTCCTTCACCCCCAGTGCTTCCAAACTTCGGAGGATGCGCCTACGGTGGCCCGTTGGAAACACTTTAAGCCCCAGGAGCTGTGTGTCGGTGAGGTCCTTGCAATCGTCCAGAGCTCGATAGCCTCCCTGCTGGAAATACGGGGTGTACTGGGACAGGCGGAGGGTGGACAGCCACTCCACGACCTCCTGGCTAGGCTCCGGAGGCTCCAACATGATGCTCTGGTCTCACCTCTGCCGCATCAGGAACACATTCAGAAGATGTAGTGGCCCGGCTATAGACACACAAAAGAAAAATAAAAGGTACAAATATGTGATATGCAAAGAAAAATACAGTAAAGTGTCATCAAACTGAATTTAATCTTTGCAGGACTCCACTCTTACCATCGACTAAATTATGAACCTGTGAAATGTCCATTAAGTGGAACAGAAACACTTAAATATATCTGGTAGGCTCTAATGATGCATCTCTCTGCAAGCCCAAATGATTAAGTGGATATTGATTTTGTCTTCGAGGGGAGTTCTGCAGGTGAAAATGTGTTTAAGAGTTCAATGTTACCTCCTCTCCACTTTGATGAAATGATCGGACCTCATCAAAGGAAAAGTTCGACATTTTGGGAAATGCACTCCTTCCCTCGCTCACCAAGAGTCAGACGATACCGCTCTGATGTTTGTCCGGTGAAAATGAAGCTACATCTATTTATTTACATAGTCAAGTTTTGTCATGACCTTGTGGTGACCTTGGCCTGTATTGGGACTGGGACTCATAATGAGGATATGGACTAAATTACACAATCCATATGTGCAGGGGGTGGGCTGAGTGAGTTTGACAGACACCACGTCGTCTCCAGTGGTCCGATACTGACACATTGGGTTATAGCTGTTATCAGTTTGTCTGGATACAGTAGCCTTTATAAACCCTAAATGAATAAATTAAGTTGTGATCGCTGCAGCGATTCAGCACACAAAAAATAATTTGATGACTCAAAAAAAAAAAACTTAGGCTACTCTGTGATACATGCAGAGTATTAGAAGATATTTGTGAAAACTATTGACGCTCTGTTCGGCAATTTCTTAATGTCATCTTAGATTTCCAGAATTTCAACAGCACCCTGGGGTGCAGGCAACTTTTAGGATTGAAAGCTGTTCATGGAATATAGTTACGGCTCATTAGCACACGCAGAAATAACACTTTTTAAATATGTATGATGAAGCGGAACAACAAGTAACGTGTGTTGTGAAGTGAGATTAAATCATCATATGGTTATGATTTAATCTCCGGATCCGTCTTCCATTCAATCTCAGCAACATAGCGAACAAGCCTATTTCCCAAAAACGTCTACTCCTTTAAGCAAAAAAAAAGGATCTTTACATTCATCGACAAGTGAGCAAACATGGCCCAAAAAAAAAAACAAATCTAAATTTGCAACACTCCTCGATGAAACGGCAGGAAACGGCAATAGCTGTGAAGAAATAGCATGCCACCATTTACAGCGTGGCTCTGTGGACAGGTTTCTTACCTTAAAGGTCTGATCAAATGACACACAAAGTGGATTTCTGCAGAAAGGCCAACTGACATCGTCTCCTCTAATCACAGGATTTAAAAGATCCAAGCGTTGCATCACAGCTCACTGCCTAACAACATAAAATAACCCTTTAAAATGCCACGCTATTGTTAACAGTCTGTTTCCTCGTGCTTTTACACCATCTGTTCAAAGTTAAGAACTAATTAATTTTGTGGCAGAACTGCTCTCTCTCTCTCTCTCTATCTCTATCTCCCACTCTCACTCACACAGTCAAACTTCAAACTCACAGTTAGATACGTCAACATCTTGCCAAGTCCACTTCTCTTTTAGGTTGCAAACCTACGGTGCACAGGGGACATGAAGTGTTACTTCTGCTTTCAAGTAAACACAATCTTGTGGCATACATGCATGCGTTTACATTTGAGTCATTTACCGCACAAGATGTTCCCAGAATAAACATTAAGAGAAAATATTTTATTTATATACAGCATATAAATAAAGAATAAAGCATCTCTTCCCCTTCATTAGAGGCTATTTTTGGACTACAATCTGATAGGATAGTGGCACACACGCACACAAATATATATTTTTTTCTCATCTTGTGAGCACATCACACCTTAGCTTCGCTTCGCTTTTTTTTGTCAGCACTGACCACACAGTCCCAGCTCTACACAACAGTACTTGGTCCTCACAACAGCAGCAGGGGCCTATATACAGTCTATCAGACCTGCCCAGCTGTGTGCTGCAGTGTTAACATGCAGGGACCTGTATTGGCCGAGAGCCAGCGCAAGGCACACGCCAAAGCTTGCTAGCACATCTGACCTGGCCTGCTCCTCATCTCTGCCTTTTAGAGCTCAAGACGCCCACTCTCACACACACACACACACACACACACACACACAGACTACCCACCATAGGGCACTCGCATTCAGCAAACGTTATTAAGGGATGGATGAAGGAAATTTGATCCATAGATACTGCCCGGCGTCGAAGCCCACAGGGTGTTAAGATCAATAAGGAGGAGCAAAAAGAGAACTTCACAAGATAAAAGCAGCTTGCACATCCCACATGGGCATGGCAACATATGAAGCAGTGTGTGTGTGTGTGTGTGTGTGTGTGCGCGTGTGTGTGTGTGTGTGCAGACATAAAGATACAGGAGGCAACACACACACATAAACACATTACGTATGTAGGCTACAAAAAAAATGTATTAAGACATTGTTTCCTCTGCGAAACAAAACTATGTCTGACAGTATGCTGCCCGCACAGGAGATGTGTTCCACCCACTAAGCACACCACAGGTGTGGTTAGACCGCACAAGGGGTGAGTCATGGCATGCACGCCCATGCATGCACATGCATGCACACCAGCACGCACACACACGTACGTACACACACATCATAGTTCTTCCGCACATCCCTCAGCCAACCAACTTCAACCAAAGTCCAATTGGTGTCCACTTCCTGGTTTGACGCAAAGGAACACCTGGGCATGCCTCGCGATGTGTATGCCCTGTTAAAATAATGCCTACTTCAATATGAAGTGTTTTAAAGATACAGTCTCGCAAACATTTATCAGGGAACGTCAATTTAAAACTGTAGTAAAACAAAAAAATACACGTTTGGAGGAAGTTAGTGCAAGACTGTGTTGTTATTTGTAGTGTTGCACGTGTGATATGGGTTAATTAATGTTTGCACAAAAAGGTATTACACCACTATGAATACAATGTAACTTGCCAGTTTAAGTGTGGGTGACACAGTTTTACTACAACTTGTTTTCATGTGCCTAAATTAACGGTTAAATTAAGGGTTAGTGATGCAAATTGCTTCTAACACTCGCACTCTCGCGCATTTAAAAAAAAAAAAAAAAAGCCAATTTAACTAAAGCTAGTTCCTTTGGGTCTCGTGCCCACTGTTGTCGGCTTCTGACAAATAGACACCAGTCAGGGTGTTCCCGTAGCGCGTCAGGTGGTTTGGTAAAGCTTACCTGCGGCTTAGAAACGGGAGGCAAACTCAGGCATCATCCGCACAGCTTTGCGCACTCGCTGCGTCCAGTTTCTGTCACTTTCTTTTTTGCGCCGTAGCCGCTCTGTTGACTGTCGCGAGCCCTCGCAGCGCACCTACACGCCGGTCTGTTTCCGTTCCGTGTGTGTTTGTTTGACCACGCCCATTTCAAGCGCGAGGCTCAGGAGTTCAATAAGCAGCAGTGGAACGAGTTGCAGAAAGTGCAGTCACCTTACCTTTGTATTGCGCTCCTTAAAACTCCTTAACAGTTGGATGTAATAGTGTTAATGTTGCCCTGTTGAAAGTGTCTTTGCCTGAGATTGCCTGTCTCTACAACAACAAAAATGTGCTCGCATGTGACAGGCACCCGGAGAGCAGCAGAGTGGAAGCACTTGTGTTGTTTTGCTGGGAAGACTTGCATGTCCCGGCTTGATCCCCAAAAAGGCCCCCAGGCTTCGCATTCAACACAGGCAGGAATGCAGCAGGATGCGTTGCGCACGTAATGGAGCGAGTCCTGAGGAACACAAAGAACACACATTTTGTGTCATTATTGTTCATCATTATTCATCGCTATCATTTTTCATGAGACGGTAGCATGCTGTGTTACATTGGATGTAGATGACATTGCTGTATAGACCAACTATAATTTATCTTTCAGACCTGGCATTTGATTGATGAACCAACAACACACGTTATGTGAGATTATATATGTAAAACAGAAAGCTAATTGACAGTTTAAACAGTGTTGGCTTATGAACACATATTTGATGGAACGTGATATACTATTCCTACTACTTGCAATACAATTGATGACAAATGCACCTGATCTTCAGTTCCAAGTTTAATGTAAAAAAGTTGAATATAATACCATTTCTAGGCAGGGGCCTAGTAACTGCAAGCTTCAAGCATCTAGCTTCAAGACCAACAGCATGTGTCTTTAACAGTTTAACCCCACTATCATGAATATGACACTATTTTACCCACCATAGGGCACTCACATTCAGCAAACGTTATTAAGGGATGGATGAAGGAGCTTTGATCCATAGATACTGCCTGGTGTCGAAGCCCACAGGGTGTTTTTATATTTGAATATATTCAACATTTTCATGTTGTGTCTTTCTTCCCCCCTTGGATGGACAGTATTACTACTTACAGAATCGGAAGTGATGAAATAAGTAACAGAGCAGCTTCAGCCACATGATGGTGACAGAGTGCTGCAGCACTGTAGCTTCTAGGCGACTGTGACTCCAACGGCAGAGCAAAATAGCCCTTTCACAATGAAGACATTTTGACACACGTCATAGTAGACAAAGCACAGGACTAAATAATAACAATAATATCACAGATGCTTCAGTTTCAGGGTCTTTGTATTGTGCATGCTGGCTCGCTGCCACGCTGGTCTGTCCATTGTTCTAGAGCTGTGCGCGATGGAGTAACACGTTTTTCTTTAAAAGAAATAAAGTTTCTAGCTTTGTGCTTGTGGTTTTTACATTGTGTTATTATCCTGTTGTGATAATCGAGAATCAAAAATGGTAGTTCTAATCTTAAATGAATGCAAGACCTTGTGTCTACCTTGTATATTACATTACATCATTTAGAATAGAAGAATAACTCATTTTTTTATTTTCTTGGGGGATGGACAATTTATCAATTAGCACCTTGAAAGGAATGTTACTTTCTGCATAGTGAGCTTACTAACGATGCATTAAATACACGTTGCTGGTAATACAGTCCTTTTGTAATTTTTACTTAAGTGACATATTTCATTTTCACGTGGAGTATTTTTAGACAATGGTCTTTCTACGGTATGGACCGGAATATGTCTTCCACCACAGATGTCTTTCGATTCTAAAACCAGAAGTTCCACAGGAAACCCACAAAACGACGCTCCCCACAATGTGCGTTGTTGTCTAGAGCCAGCATGCAAGTCTACGACCTCCTCCTCCTCCTCCTCAAAATACATATGCTTTTAAAACAAGTTGCATCTCTGCTTTTGAAAATGAAAGCTATATATGGAACATTGTTTTTTTCTAGGATTCAGGGTTGAATTCAAGGGAGCTGACGTCTTTTACTGGCCCGGACATACGAGCAGTGAAATGAGTGACAGAAGAATAGAAGAGAGAGTGATGAGATGTCTGGAGGACAGCACTCTGTCTTCCCTGTGGGTCTTTAGCTCTGTTTGGCTCCTCTTTTGTCTCTCCCAGTCACGCCTCCAGGGGTCGCATGGCAACATGTTTTACTACCGGCAGCCATATAAATACAGCATTGGCTCCTGTAAACTAGGAAAGCTCTACAAGGCAGCACTCAATGCCAAGGACACAGTGAACAAGGGGGCTTCAGCTTCAAATACAAAACGAGGCACACAAGGGAATGCAATGTATTTTTAGTGAATATTTGACTTTATTCCCCATAATTTTGTTGAAGGAGTGAATTGCTTTTGCCATGTGCAACACGGACTGAAAAAATGGGCACAAAACAGGCCCTATTATATTATTTTCAACCGTAATCTGTTGTGTTTTTTCAGCTCAGCATGGATGCAAATCTGCATGCGAATAAACTGATGGATGAGGCCGAGTCTCCTCGCGGCAGCAGGAGGAGTGAACACAGCCTCCTCGACGTGTTGACTGAAACTCTTCGGAGGCTTGAAGCTGTCAGACGCGGCAGAGATCATCTCGACGGGACCGTGGGTGGGAGGAGATGCGCGGGAGAAGAGCCAGGTAGCGGAGGAGGAGGAGGAGGAGGAGAGGAAAGACGGAGAGGCAGTGAAGAAGGGATGCTCAGTCCTGCAGAAGACGAGGACGGCAGCGACGAAGGGAGAAGTGGAAACGCTGATGAAGAGCGGGAGGAGAGAGAGAGCAAGCGGAGAGTTCTGGGAGTGTTGAGGGAGCTGAGTGTTTTGCATTCAGACAGAGTGACAGCATGGAGAGGAGTTCTCAGAGAATGTGCCCACAGGTCTCCACCAGGGGGCAGTGATCAGCAGCATCCGTCCACAACAGGTATGTGAACAGATCTGACTGATGCACGCTGAAGTGGAAACCACGGCACTTTAAGTGTTGGTTGCCTTTGAAGGACTGTTGCATGTGAACCGTCACGCTGGAAGCCGTGGAAGAGTCAGTAAATAAGGTTGCTGAAATGAGTTGAGCATCAGTCGAGGAGATGGACCTTGAATGATTTGAAGCCATTTAAAACCTGTTTGAAGGGTACATGTGTGTTGTAAGCAGGACAGGGAGCTGAAGTGTCAGTGGAAATTGAAATGTAAGCATGAAAGCGGGATTAGGTGTGAAGGAAGTTCAGGTATGAGTGGAATTTGAAGCGTCGCTAAAATCTGCTGAAGTCAATGTGCTGAAAGCGGATGAAGTGTCAGTTCAACTCAAATTGTTGAAAGGAGCACGGGTGTCAGTTCAGGTAAAGGGTGTGGAGGTGTCAGTTAAAGTTGAAATACTGAAAGTAGTTCATGGCTAAGTGGAGTTAAGCATGACAAGGAGTGGGTCTATGATGATGTACTGTAAGGAGTTCAGGTTTCAGAGGGATTTCAATCAGCTGAAGTCAGTTGAAATAAATCCTCCGATAGGATTTTAAGCTGGAAAAGGTCCTGTAAACATTGTATACGTACACAAAACTACCACAGCATTTGACTTAATTGCTTAGAAATAGTTTATTACAGTACAAATTCAACAATACTTTTGTGGATGAGCAATTGTGCAGTAGTCCACACGATGTAATATTGTTTTTACAGATTAGTTTAAGAACAGTTTTATTATATTCTTTACGTCTGTTTTCTTACAGATACAGAATGTAACGTCACACCTTGTTCAGACTCCTTCAGCGATACTTTTCTGAGTGTCGGGGACAACATAGAGAACATTATGGTCCAACTGAACGCAATCGTAGCCAAACTGGATGAAGAAATCCTCAGATTACGTGCAGAGGAGGCCTCAGCTGTGGACGCAGCGCTCCAGGAGACCAGAGATCCAAAAGCACCAGAGCAACCCGAAGATGACAACAATCACCTGAACTCCTACGACCCCCTTGAATCGGACTCTGGGCATAAACAGGCTGATGAAGATGAGGATGGAGATGATCAAAGTCACACAATGCCATCACCAGGCACTGAACAAGCATCAGACACAGGATTCATCAGTTCTGTCTGCAATGATGTGGAAGAGGCAGAGCAAAAGATATTGGTCAAAAGTCAAGGGAGTGAGACTGATTTCCTAGAGGAGGCAGAAAAGGACACAAATAGGGTAAACAAGGAATGGATCACAGTAGGGTAAGTTGAGTTTTAGCTCTACGGTACACTGTCCACACTGTTAGACATCATTATATTCTCTCCAGCTCTTCAATATAAAACCTAAAATTCATCATAATTCCATCATAATTATTCTGGATGCGTTTCATTTTGTCTTTGAAAACTGGAATGAACTCCACTGTAATTCAGACTAGTGGTGTCCAGCATCCTGGCCTTTATCACGCACGAGGGCCAGCTTGTGAGTCTGGACATGATTCCATTGCTTCCGCTCATTTCCCCCTGCTCGCTGATACAGAAGCAAAACGGCTCCGCAGTGGTTCATCACAAGGTGCACATGTTTTGACCACCTGGCCTCCTCATAGCCGGCTACTGTCGGGTCAATGCCCAGATTTGTCCAAAAGTATGTAAATACTTATGATTTAAAGCTGTTCTTCAGTGCAGAATCTTTCAGTTTGTACATCAAAACATCATCCGTACATCACAAGCTTTGTATCTGTGTGAATGCGTCTATTTGAACATGATTTCTAGGCCCACTGGTGAACAGGACGACGGTTATTCAGATGTACCAGACACGTGCTTCATCAGAGCACCCGTGGGTGTGGCCGGAGTCCTGCGATGCGAGGCGGCCGACACCCTGAGCTGCCTGATGGTGACCGGCTCGGAGGAATTGGTCAGCAGAGTGATCAGGGTCGAAGGTCGGGACGGAGCCAGCGTCCGCTTCCCCGTGACTATGGCTGTGCCTTTCTGCGCACGTTACCGCGGCAACTACAGGGATGTAGCTGTGAAGATAGTTGACGGGGGGAGGCGGGCAAGCTACGTCACTCCTGTAACCACAGAGGGCACGTATGGAGGGCAGAGGGTAAAGTTCTCTTTTACTTACTGTATGTTTTAAAGACACTTACTAGTATTTTACTGTCAGACATGCCATTGAATTGTTTTTGTCCATTCAGCGTTTTTTGATGAAATTATTCTGCGGTTTGTGAAAGGCATTTTGAAGGTAATTAACAGCTTGATTTAGACAGGCGCCAACTGTGGAGATAAGTGTGTGATCTGGATTCAAACAAATCTGGGTGGATGTGCCTCCCTTTATGGTTCTTTATAATTCAAATACTTTGTCCGTGCCTGTTGTCAGGGCTCATTTGCAGAGGTGAGGGTGTACTCCCTGGGCCTGTTCGCAGTGGTTTCCTGTTTAAAAAAAGAAAATTACACAGTTCCCACAAAGGGTTTGTCACTCAAGCTTCCCATGGACCACCGGATCTGTCTGAACTACCTCCCGGAATCCTTCACCGCTCCAGTGATGGCACAAACCACGGTATGGAGATAATGATTTGATCTATCCATCTGTCTCCTGCTTTATACTTTTACTCCACTGATAAATAATGTATTGCGAGGCTGTTCGGGACCGAGAAGTGGGTACAAATATTGAAATTGTTCCAACAAGGAGATTAAAAACAGAGGATTGCCAAGAGAAACAGATATACTTATAAGTCACAGATGTTTGCTGCGAGGTGGAAGAATGAACAGCTGTGTCCGATATCTAAATTGACTTCTGCCGTAAACTAACTCCACTACAGCTTGATCTCCAGTCAGAAACCAACAGTTCTCCCTCTACACGGCTCTCTTTGATAATACAGCGCGCCGTCGGCAAAACAAAAACAATTTTCACATCACACAGCATCCTCTGTCCAAACCGCTGTTTACCTCGTCCGCCTCAGATCCAGCCGGTGGATGCCGTTCTTCTGGCGGCCGTCAAGGCCAGAAGCGACGCTTATCACTCGGTGGTGTCGACGAGTCCGCTGCTCTACCTCGCCCACCCGTCCTCTCAGCCCCTGAGACGACCCCTCACTCTCACCCTACCCTGTCCCCCAAACCCTGAAAAGAAGAGGCACACGAGGGGACAAGAGGAGGAGCGAGACCACCAAACCCGGCCTGTTGGCGCCTCTTCACCGTGGGATCAATCTGCTTCCCACAGAAGGAGGTGAGTAAAGTGGGGCCTCTTCATATTTGTCCAATATTATTCATTGGTTTTTTAGACGTTTTTGAAGCTTTGAGTTATGCATTTTGGCTAAAAGCTAAATACTTGCAAATCTAATGAAGCTGTACTCATTTATTTGTGTTAATTAGCAATATTTTGCATGTTAATACCCTACACTAGGATGGGGAACATGGTTAACATTAGTATGTTAAGGATTTAACATCAAAGCACCACCCTGATATATTATATGTTGTTTTGAATGTCTCTGTTAGAGTCCTGGGTGCCTCAGTGAAGTCCAAGGAGACGTCCAACGAGCTGCTGATTGTTCTGGGTTCAAGAGACAAACAGTGGAGCGTCCTGGACAAAGTCACAGTCAGGAACCAGCTGAACGGACTGGTGTCCTTTGAGCTGACGGAGAACTTTGACAGGTTTGCAAAAATACTCTTAAGTTCATGCTAATTTATTTGGTTGCTGAGAACATATCATATTTAAAGAGTCCTTTAAATGCAACACAGTTGATCAAAGGGATTTACAGGACTGCTCGGCAATGGAGCCAAACAGAAATACATATTTCAAGAAAGATGCAGTACAGTACAGTACCAGCCCACTAACACACGAAGAACTAAATAAGAGATTATGTTCACTTAAAAGAAAATGAGGAAAAGAGTGTTGAAGTCGTTTCCAGGAAATCTAAATGAGCAAAGTGGATTATGGGGGATGTACGTCAGGTTTGTACTCCAGTTTTATGGCAACAGGAGCTCAGATATACAGCTAATATCTAGGGCCAAGGGAACATAGCATTTTATGGAAATATTAGAACGGTAGATTTAATTCTAAAACTAACCAAGGAGCAACTGCAGGGAGGCCAGAGAAAAGGTAATATGGTTTTCTTATCTCGTTAGAAGCCTTGTTGCAGCGCTCTGGAGCCAGTTGGAAGCTGCAAAAAAGAGGCTTGTTGCAGAAATATTGAAATGCGAGTACACGAGTTGTGTTGTGATGCCAGACTGTTAGTCTCTTACCACATCTCCTCGGGCCTGTGCCTTGCTGCTAAAGTTCATCAACCACTGAAGTTGATCTGAAGTAGTTGTAGGTTTTCAGCTCGCTGCTGTTGTTCCCTATATACGCAGTGTAAAAATGGTGCTCGCACCACAAATGAGGACGTAATAAATCCTGCTTCCGACCACAGAACAGGAAACACTCTCAGGCACCACAGACTATTTGAAATGAAAGCAAAACTCAGGAAACCAGCCTAAAACCTTGAAATGACGAGTTCCTGACGGTGTTGTTGTTGTCGTATGAAGGAGGATGCTGGAACTGGATCACAAATAGAGGGCAGTTAACAATATTTTGACGAAGACAAGGACTAAAATTCTGCCAAAAGATAAGTGAATGTTATTCGTTGATGAGAAACGTTAATTCTCTCCAACACCTGTCAGTGAAAAACAGCCTTTTTAGTTTTAGTACGTCCCAAACACCATGCGAGCAAGTGGTGTTGCCTTGTTTAATCTAGAGTCAAATAAAGTGACAAGATGTCATCTAGAAGTACTCACCGAACACGCAACCACTGTTCCTCCTCTCTGGGAGTGTATGCCTTTCACTTAGACACACGTTCAGTCCTAAACTCAGCATGATGAGAGACGACAATCAACCAGACTCGGAGTGAGCTTTGCTTTACAAGAGGGGTTTAAGAAAGGCGCTATGGATAAAGGGGCTTTAGCATTGCTATGTCAGAACCCAAAGACATGGTAGAAATGTCACAGAAGTCATAGATAATAAGAAAATAAAGGTATCGGATTAGACCTAGTTTAAATTGTGAACTATTCCTTTAATAAGGGTTGTCATTATATGTGCTTTAGTTCTCTTTCTTATCTAAAACAGCTTCCCCAGGGAATAATACATGTGCAGTAGGTACTATGAATTCTTTATTTCAACTTAAGTACATTAAGTCTGTATCCAGGCCCACGATAACGGACTCATCTCCTCCCTCTATTCAGCAACAATCTAATCTCTCCGCTGAGCTCAGCTTCTTACCGTTCCTCCCGTCTCCGACTGTCTCTACCTCTCAGACTGCTGGTGGTTCGTCTCCTCTCCCCGCTGCGGCCTTGTCGTCTCGCCTCCCTGGCGGAGGAGCTGGAGGAGTCGGTCTGCTGCCACGCGGTGACCGTCGTCCTCCAGCGCCGGCGGGACGAGCCTCACGCCGTGCTGGCGGCCGCCCTGCCCAGCAGAGAGCTCGGCTGGGAGCTGTCCAAGCTGCGAGCCCAGGGCTACAGCGGCCTCTCGGAGACCACGTCGGAGATCTCCATGTGTGAGGGAGACCAGCTTCTCCTCCGCTTCAGCGGCAACATCACCTCCACAGGTATAGGGTGACTTGCTTGAAAGTGTGCACAGGCCGGGCTTTAAAGGTACTAAACTAAAGGTAGCTACAGCTACATAAGTAGTAAAACAGTCGTTGCTGTTGCTGGGGAAGTCAAAAGGTTACACATAGCTAACCCCCGGTCTGAACCGGTTTGTCTTCCTGCTGCTCGTTACCACATAACTGGATGCCACACACACTGAATTCATTATAATCGTGCACAGGCAACCAGCGGAATGTATGTACACGTACGGTATGTTCACGATCTGAGGTGCGTTCGCTCTGACGTCTTCCTTTACACACTTGGCTGCTTTTGGATCAGTTGGCGGAAGTGACAAGATCTTTGAACGTCCGTGTTTTTACAGCACGTTCTCAAAACGACCCGCACGAGCGGATCCCCTTCCACAATCAGCGGAAGAATCACCTCTTGGTGCGTCTGACTGAAGTGGACCCGTTCGGGAACTACAGCTCGCCCCACTACAAGGGCACGGCCATGTTTTACAAGGCCGCCAGAGATCAGCTGGAGTGGCGAGGTGACGGAGCGGTCCCGATGGACACAAGGCTTTTGGGAGAGCCCGTCTGTAAGCTGTCTCTGACTTTACCTAAGGTGCATAAACACTCACAAGGAACTCTATGTCATATTTGGTATTACAGTAAAACGTTGACCGTCACAATAAAAGCTCTAACATTTTATTCCGTTTCATCTCAGAGGGTGAGAACCATTAACCGGCCCATCACAGTGAGGGTGAAGTTATGCGAGGAGACAGGTGGGTGACATGTTCACTACATATCAGAAGGAAATATTATATATATTTCTGATTACTTCTATACATTCCCAATCCCCAGATTCCCTGTCAGACTCTCTTCTTCTCTGGCTGTCCGGGGAGCTTTCAGAGGAGGACGTAGCGCTTCTGGTGCTCTCCCTGCGTCTCCGGCGAAGCTCCGCTCAGCTGGTGAAGCTCCGGGCTGGGGGCAGCCTGTCCACGCAGGCCTTCCACGTCCTGACCATGTGGAGGAGGGGGCTGCCCGCCGCCACGCACCAACCCAAGGCCTCTCAGCTGGCCCACTGCTTGGCCAAGAGCGGCAGGCCGGACCTGGCCAGAGAGCTGCTGCTGCGACAGGCCGCAGCCACCAGGCAGGGCTCACTAAAGTGAGGAAGCTTGAAAAGTAGAAGTCACACAGATTTATAATTGTTGCTTTTAGTCAGAGCCTGTGTGCCTGCCAAATGCAGTATTTTGTTTGATCCACAAGGGGTCAGCATTGGACTGTGAGATTACGTGGTCTCTTCCAGACGTGAGTCGATTATGTCATTTTTTAGGACCCTGAAGACTTAATGTTATCCAGTGACAAAAAATATATATAATTTTGTATCGCAGATGTCTTTTTTTCTGCTTCCCTCTCCTATACATTATCTCATGACCCTTACATTTGTCTTGTGGCCCCTTGAAGGGCTCTAAACCCTATGCTCAGAACCAGCAGTGTGGGGAATATTTATAAGCATTTTGAAGCATAAAGTCAGTTATTTACCGTTTTTTTCTATATAAATGTGATATTAAGATACCTAAACTGTAGCCGATACCTAAATACACACTGACAATGTTAGCCTACAGTATATGTGTGGGTACGTTTTAAAACTTATGTGTTTTCTCAGGTTATTTTTATGTTTAAACTCTGAATTCTTTTGGCAGCATCCTTAGTTTAGTTTGTACTTTGTCTCCACAGACGGGTAGGTGATTTACCCGACCAGTCAGCCATCTCCTCTCTGTGTAAACAAACGCTGACACTGAGCTGTGACCTCATTTTAGCTCCCTGACACGGTCATCTTTAAGGCTTGACAGTGTCGGTTGATGGTTACTGATTGGATAACGAAGGCTTGTTTCTCAGCATAATGAAAGTGCATTCATGGTTTGGATATTAGCTGGAAAAACATGAACGAACGATACATACATGATTTGTGTCTCCTTTGAATATGATTATGCCTTTAAAATAAAAACAAATATGCAAACAAATCCTCTGTATGTTTATGTATGCAAACTCTAAAAATGTTCCTGTTGTTCACCATGAGGTCCATACTGGAGTTTTCAAACATAGCACATTACCATCACATGGATTTTTTCCCAGTCATGGAACTGGAAGATAGCAATTAGTAGTAACATAGTGCTTCCAACAAAATCATGGAGCTAATGCTAGCTTAATTAGCTTGCTAGATAAATCTGATAAAATCTGCCAGCTACAGATGTCATCTGAGCCAGCAAAATTGAGAAGCTTTTGTTTTGTCCAAGTCTCTTTGAAATCTGCTAAAACTGAGGACCTAGTGTTCCAAATTTAAATCTGCCAACGTTATTATTTTAAGCTGCATAAGCGCCGTGCCCAGGCGGAAAACTCCAGGTCTGAAAAGTGAAGTGCTTTAAACTTGCATTCTTTCTAATGGCCATCAGGGGGCGCCTCCTCTGTTTGCAAAAATAAGTCTGATTGTATAGAAGTCTTAGGGACCGTCCAGAGTTTTCAACATTTTCACCGTCGTACAAAGCGTACGACGGGGGGGGGGGGGGGGGGGGGGGGGGGTCAGTCATGTACGACTTTAAAGTTTCGTAAAATGACGATATTTTTCGGTGAACGGAACTTGAATTTTTTTTTTATAATTGAAGATCTCGGGCTCAAGCGAACAACGCCGCGTTTTAGCGCCAACACCATATCCCAACACGCCCGTGTTCAAACCCCTCTAGTCTGGGCCTGGTCGGTCGGACTGCGTAGCCTCGCCTCTACCTACGTCAATACAAGTTGTTGCGTCCGGCACCAACGATGAGTGCCCGCCCCTTCGGAACCATACAACTTAGTGCGGTGCGGCGGCCTCGTCCTGGCCGTCCGCCGTGCGCCGTGCGCCTCCGGGTACCCAACTCTCCTCTCCGGAGGGAGCACGGGGGGTTCAATGTCTCCTCCCCCGCTCTGGCCTCGGCTGTAGCGGGATGGAGCGCCCGGGGGTTTGTTATCCCCTTCGAAACCTCTTTGTCTGTGAAACCTGGCCTTGGCAAAAAAAAAAAAAAATAATGTTGGGTACATATCTTCTATATACATATTATTGTGTTTACAATTTAGAGAAAAATAGACAATAAAGCAGGGTATGTTTTGAAAAGCATCAGCAAGTTGAACATGTATTGGTTCTATATATTTAAGAACTCCATCTGATGATGAAGATCGTGTGAAATGATACAGCCACTAATTGGACCTTAAAGGTGAGATTGATTTATTTTGCGTTCCATGTAAAAGTCCTCTTGTATCCTCAGCTGAAGTTAGTTTGTGCAGCGCTACAATGACCCCCTTCTATAACTAAATTGTGTGCTCTGTCTTTTTAACGACATTTGCCAGGGTCTTCTTTTTTCATCAGTCTTCAGAGCCTGGCGCTCCAGCTGTGTGACATTCTGCAGGCTCTGAGCTGAAGCAAGGGGGGGGGGGGGGGGGGTGTAATGATAGATGCCATGTGTCCGGGTGGGGGGTAGGGGACTCCCCGTGGAGACCACCCAGCACCTCAAACGAGGGGGGTGCGGTTAATGAAGTATGAAATGGTAACAGGTGGAGCTGATGGATTAAACAGGATGAGCGCTCTCGCTCTTTCTCCGTCACTTGCCGACAAAAACGGTCTCCTCTATTCATGAACTTTTCCCCTTCGCTTTCCTTCCCGCCCTTCCATTGTTCCTCGGCTCCACACTGAGATGGAACTATTGCTCTCGTACTTATCTTTGAAGCGCTTGACAATCCTTCTCTGCCATCATCGACCCCGCCGCCGCTCCTCCTCCTTCTTTCCCTTCGGTGTGATTCTAAAAAGGACATGTGTGGCATCACTAGCAGGAGAGTTTTGTGCCTCGAGTGTGTATACCAGAGGGGGGTATCATTAGTCTGGCGCAGGGCCATCAAACCCACACACACACACACACACACACACACAGAGACACTGAGGGCCATGCCAGAGATAAATGTCACAGAGGGGCCTCCCACAGCGCTAGGAAATCGGTTCGCCTCCTTTTGTATCCCTTCCCTCCCGCTCTACATTATTGAAAAGGCCACGCAGCAAGGCACTCTGGGAGGTTGCCCGTCCTCCAAGTCGGGGAGGCAACAGAGTGCTGATGAGGTGAAGAATTCCCGTGGAGTGCGGGCATAAAGAGATCCTGATAAAAAACCTCACCTGTTTCATCACTCGTTTTTCATCAGCCTCGTCTTCGCTCGGAGCGCTCTTTGACTTTTTCGTTGTTGCAGGACTTCCTCGCTGCCTTCGATCAGTCACTCCTCTCACACTTTCTGGCTGTCAAAGGTAAAGCAGTGTGATGCGATTGAGATGCAGACACAGCCACGAGTGAACATATGCACTGTCACAGCTCATCCTGGGAGTCATCAGAGCGCACAATTCACATCTGGGGGAGAAGACAGACTTGAGATGTGTTGTTAAATTGTCCTTTAGCATAAAAGTGGAAGGCCAACTCAGCTATGCGAGTCTATCTGTTTGCTGGATGGCTGATTATTTTTGATTCAAGGCAGCTTTAATTACCCAGGCTCTTGTTTACTCATTTAGGCAATCATACACACCATACTGCCTCGCAGTAATTGAGAACCGAGCACAGACGAGTACTCAAAAAGATTAAATGTTAAGATGCAGGAAAAAATGTTTGTTGATTGCAGTCTCTGAGCACCACAGTCAAATGTATGCCCACACATGAAAAGGACTTCATATGATTGAAAGTCAACAAATACTGCAAATTAACCAGGATCCTGTTGACCCAGAGCTCGGACGCGGAATCTTCCCAATCTGCGTGAACGTACTCGTGACAAAACTAACAGTTTGACGAAATGAATTGCACCTGATTAGGACTCCTTAGTTGTTGATAAAGGCAGAATGAGTGGAAGTTTTGAGATGGCTAAAGGGTCCAAAAGAAGGTTGAGAGGCAGGTGGCAACGCTGGCCCACGAGAGTCCAGAATAAGAGTCGAAGTGGGCCGTTGATCCGCCAAGTGGCTCCACTTCTTGCTCCACTTCTTGCTCCACTTCTAGCAAAATTAAGACTTGTAAGACGTTGTCAGCCACCAAACTGGGATTTACCGTCACAGGCCCAGAGCAAAGGCCTTATATAGGCGCAGTATTGGAGATACATTTCAAAACGTACCATTGAAAAAGTAAAAATAAAAATAACACCCTAAGGTCCAGTGGGTGATCCGGGTCACTGAACCCTATGGCGAGTGAAAAATGGAGACAGCTCCGGCGAGGCTGCCCATTCAAAAACAAGGATGGATCGAGTCCCAGGGGTGATTCTCTAACTCGCAACTGGGCCTGACTCCAGCCCCGCTGCGTGTTGGATGGGGAAGGAAATTGACAGCCAGAGAGAGCGAGAGAGGGAGAGAGAGAGAGAGAGAGAGAGAGAGAGAGAGAGAGAGAGAGAGAGAGAGAGAGAGAGAGAGGTGTTCTGCTCGGTGGTCCGTGGCAAACTCTTCATTTGTCCCTCATCTCAGCGGCAGACAGGCCAGCTGGGCAACCGTGGCCTGAAAGGGCCCGTGCACCGCCAACGAAGAGCCGGCACCGGAATGACACTGAATATTTAACTCAGTCTCACGGCACTTTGTGAAATAGTCACAAAACAAAGTTTATTGGTTTTGTGTGCAGAGACACAAATTGTCACAAGTTTTTTTCGTGTCAGTCGGAACAGCTTTTTTTTTGTTTTTGGGACGACGTTAGGTTGATGAAAGTTGGATTTAGGCAACAACATTTTGTTATGTTCGGAAAGAACTTCACGAGCCAGTGTTGAGGGAACTTAGCTTTGTTCAAGTTAGTTCGCTGACTAAACATTTTTTTACGAATGCACTGCAGTCGAGTTTCCCCTGGTAATAGCTGGACGCCACATAACAACAGCAGGGCCGTTCCTTTTCAAAATCAAAAGTAATCGGAAAAACTGCTCACGCAGCAGCGTATCACGACTGAATTGGGGGCTGAGCAAAAGAGCTGTTTGGGACCAAGAATAAAAGGACATCGTTGAGGATTCTGTTCAATTCCAAGCTCGCTGGCTGCAGTTTTTGAAGATAAGCCAGTTCTTCTTCCGAGGGAATTTGGGATTTCTGATTGGCCGCTGTGTGTTTGAACCAAATCATAGCTGGGTTGCTGTTGACTTTGTTTTTCAAAGCTGACAGCCCGATCCATAATCAACTTAAAATACATTTTGAGTTGTGGTTTCCAAACCGTGCAGCAGTGTGTGTTGTGCTTTTTCCTCACACATCAGAAGCCTGCATTGACGTACTGTTTGCATTGGTCCATGGTTTTTAAAGCGTACACCCATGTGCATGCACGTCCTCACAAAGACACAATCACGCCCGATGCTATTCCAGCAACATCCTTGTTGACCGTTCTTCTGACGGAATTAAATTGGTTTTGTTTACTCTGGAAATCCTCCAAGATTGTGTGTGACGTTGTGAGACGGAGCGGAAGAAAAGAGGGTGACAAGAGGTTGGGATGATGGAGAGAGACGGAGAGAGAGAGAGAGAGAAGCGGCGGCAGGGGTGAAGAGGTGCGAGAGGAGTGATGGGAGACCGAGTAGAGAGGAGAGAAGGGATGAGAGAAGGAGCCGAGCGGACGAGAAGGTGTGACCACGACGGGAGAGGGTGTGGGAGAGAAAGTGTGTGTCTGCTGGTGTGTGAAACCGGCCTGACATCTGGAGTGTGTGTTTGTGTGTATGCGAGCGTGATCGCAAGGCGGCGGCGGCGGCGGCGGGGGGGGGGGGGGGAAGGAGTGGAGACTGGCTCCATTTCTCTTTTACAACAAACACTTGTTTGGCTCGGCCTCCCATGACAGTTATATTTCACATATAAAGAGCAATGCGGACCTGTACAAACACAACACTTAAACTACAGAATGCTTGCCAAGCCAAGTCTTCAGTTTGTAACGTTAGCCCAATTTTTTTAATTCAAGAAAACTACCCTCATTTTTACAGAAACTTGAGGCATTTTCTTGCATTGCCTCCTCTCATCGTGTCTTTGTGTGGAAAGTATAGCCCTGTCAGTGTGTCCTTTCCACTCAAACAAGCAAGTCATTTTTGCTCCGTCACACTAATGCTCCACTGTCTGCGGTGACAAAACCCCGCACCCTTTGGTTTAACTCAATACCTCATTTGATATAACTGTTAGACTGCCACTTCTGAAATATGACATTTACTGAATCTTTTACAGGAATCCCTGCATTTCTTCAGCCGCCTGCTCGGAAAAAAGCTTCGTATCTGTTTACAATCGCTAAAAGCCGAAGGATGGACACGCGAGCTGCGACTTGTACCTTCGTCGCATATAAATAGACTCATACATTGATTTGTAAAGACTTCAAAGACACTGCTAACATCTCCACACACACGCAAAGTTGTTTGATTTTCCAACCCTTCCTTACTCTTTGACCTTGACAGTGTTCCACTGCCATTCAAATGAGTGTGACATGAATGATTTAAAGCACACAGCTAGCTCTGGCTTTCGCAGTACCTACACTGTGTTTACACTGTATGTTGTAATTATTGATGCCTATGGATTCTGAGACTTCGAAGGCCACAGGCTCAGGGATGATTCCAGCACCTTCTAAGCAGGAGATCTAGAGCTGCATCTAAAAGTAGTAAATTATGACTCAAGAGATTTCCTTTTCCCCTATATGTCCGTCTCTCAGTATATGCCCCCTCTCTACCACCACTGGTAATGAGGACGTCAACTGGTTCATATCACGTACACATACTGTGGATTACCGGCACCATCCAATCAATCCTCTAGTTGCCGTGTCCACATTGAAACTTTGAGTTATGTCCAGAATAAAAGCACACCTAAGACAAAATGTCAAACACTAGCTTTTTTAAAGATAAGTCAGGGGTTGTTTTGTTGAAATGCTTTTTTTTACTAATTCTCCAGGAGCTTAATTGGTCCTTTTTTTTGCTCGTAAACTGTAAACACCGACATGTCATCCATCACCTTTCACCTTTAAATGTCCAACTCGTTGGTGGCCACCTGATGTACGTCCAATATTCACTCTTGTTGTTGCTAGCTTTTGGTCTCCACCAACTCCTCAGGAGAATATCTCTTTAGCTGCTAAACGCTCCAGTATGTTCGTAAGCTGTAGTTGCTATTGTGTCTGCCGTTTGGCATCCTCTTTAGATGCAGCAATGCAGAATCATTCTTCCAACATGTGGCCCCTGAAGTGGAGACGAGGTAAAAGCATTACGGTTAAGTGTCCAAAAAAAAGATTGGATTTTTCAAAAGCTTCTTTCCGTAGGGATCATATTGTTCCATCTTAAATCAGATGTATGATCTGAATCTCAAATGTATGCCGTTCATGTTGGATTTTTAGGCCTGTAAATACGCTGCAGATACAGTATAGACGCGCACACACTCACATTTGAAATCGTTTTACTGTATTGTGTGTAAGCACACAGCATGTTTATTGCTATTGTGGAGCTGACCCTGGTGGCTAACACGCACTGTGATGCACGTCCTACTTTGACAGCAGAGTAAAGAGAAAATAACGAAAGATGTCAACACTTCACAATGCGAGACAAACATGCCACACTTCTCCCAGCGGACAATGATTCACCATTTCTTTTCTATTATCGTCTTTTTTTCCCCCCCTCAAACAACAATAACGTGGCTTCCTGCTCACAGTGCAATGTATAGAAACATCAAACATGGGTTTGACCGTGTTTAGAAAAGCTATATTCTCATACTGCAAACATGGAACAGCAGTGTTTTGAATACTGTACGTCCATTTGAGCTTTTGGTTTACGAGACTCCAAATATAGGCCTAAAGCCATACAGATATTCAAATGCTGAATAGATTTTATTTTTTCCAAGCAGTACATTTTAACATACAGTAAGACGAGGCACAGTACGAACTGAAGGACCCCCATTTCCTCACGAAACCAGCCCGAGAAGACAGAAAGACACACGACAACAAAAGAGAAATAAGTAATTAGGAGCTACACACAGAACGATGGAATAGCCCCACTAGAGTCAGTGTAATCTCACACAGTCAGCAGGGTGCCTGTCAGACGGGTTTGACCTTCAGTGGAGGAGGAGGAGGAAATACAAATGTTCTCCTTCAAGTCCCCAGAAGTTGCCTTCCTTTGCACCAACTTGCATTTCACTGTCACTTCGCAGTTTCAATTATTTTCCGTGCCCAATCTATTCGGTGAGGGAAAACAGTGCCAATGTCAGCGGGAAGAAAAGGGGGTTTGTGATGAATATGACAATGTCTGTGCCAGTCTCTCCAGGTTTTTGGGGGAGTACGTCTGTCTCTCATTTCTTAACCGAGAGGTTCCACAGGACCCACGTTTGGGTTTCATCGTTATTTTCCCACCTAGAACTTCGCAATCGACTTTAAATTTCGCAGAGATCGATGGGTCCGTGGAGAAGAAGAGTGTGATGCAGCTGATAATATTTGAGCACCATCGTAGGGTTCATCCTGGGTCCACTCTGCCCAGGGCACTGGTTTCATACGGTCCATTTACATTACATGAGCATCTTGTTCGTCTCTCTCGGCTGGAAAACAACAGCCTGTCTGGTTGGCTGACCTCTCCCTGATCTTTACCCCCTTTGGCCGACACTCAGCACAGCGGTTGCAAAGAGGTGAAACAAGCCTGCAAGCATCCACAGTTAGTATACTGATAAGACACATGGATCCACTGTTTCATCTGCCCTAGAGATAGTTATAGCTGCTGCAGTTGTGTTGTACAACAAACAACAACTCCACGGTATGGCTTGAATGCCGGGATTTGAAAGTTCTTCGGAAAATGAAACACAAGAGGAATAACTAACCAAAACTATGAAAACAAGACTATTTCCTTCAAACCCACGTCAGTGACTGAAGGGCTCAGTCACACTAGCATTCGTGTCAAACAAAATTCAGTTCATTGTGATGAAACCAACGATCAGTGGATCATGAAAATAGAACATACAGCACCACATATCTTGGGATCCACGAAAAATATAATTGAAGGAGGAAAAAGATGAGGAGGAACCCTTCTGTCAGTAGCCTACAGAAAGACAACATACGCCGACTTGCAGTACAATCACAATTGTTATACGCGTGTTGACAGGAGTTAGATGAGAAGATTGACACCACTCTCACGTTTGTGTGTTACGTATGGCGCTAGAGCCAGGAGGCTATTAGCTTAGCTTAGCATAAAGACTAGAAGCAGGGGGGGGAAACGGCTAGCCTGGCTACGTCCACGGTAGTAGAATGCAGCTAGCTAAAGCTCAGGGATGTACACTCGCGAATGAAACTATGCCTTAAACTATTTTTTAAGTGTGATAGGGTAGATTTTCAGGCTGAGCGACTTGGATGAATGTAGTATTTGTGGTAGATATGAAAATGATGCCTGACTGTTATGGTTATGGTGATGGTAATTGTCCTCATGCTCATACGGGTAAAGTGATTGATGTACTCCGTTACGTGGTGGTGTGCTCATGCACATGGTGTCTATGGGTTAGTGCAGCAATGTGTGTGTGTGTGTGTGTGTGTGTGTGTGTGTGTGTGTGTGTGTGTGTGTGTGTGTGTGTGTGTGTGTGTGTGTGTGTGTGTGTGTGTGTGTGAGACTAAATGCCACAGTTGAGATGTTAACAGCTGCGGGCTATCGCACAGCAAGCGTAGTAGTAGTAACAGTAAATATTCACATCATAATCATCTTAAATGAGCAGTGACAACAGAGCAATTTGGAAGTGCTGTAAGGTCTCTCCCTCCTCCCGTATGATTATTATCCAACACTTTTCATTTTCCTGTGTGTGCGCCCCCCCCCCCCCCCCCCTCCTTCCCATTCCCTCTCCCTGCCAAATCCCACAATCTGTCATTCCTCTACTTTTAAGAGCATCAAAGTGGTTGCACAGGCCTTTAAATTGGTGGCAATGATGCGAGAATACCCACGGACAGAGAGACACGGGAATCTACGAACAAACAAGCATACGTGCGCACATCCAGCCTGACGATCATGAGCAAATATGAGAGGAAATGAAGCAGGCTGTGTTATCTCAAGGTGAAAGCCGCCACACGCTCATAATCTCCATCCCCCCGTGTGTTTGTCTTTGTCTTTGTGCATGTTTACATACTCTATCCAGATGAATCTGGATCATGTTCCAGAGATCCAAAATTCCGATCCTTGATCCATGTAAACCTTGAACAGACTATTCTGATTTATTACAGTTCAGATCTTTTTATTTTTGTAGGTTTGGTCATCATTTCTGTCAGCTGTGACACACACCAAAGAAACTGCTGAGATCATTGGACTGCTGCGACTCTGCCAGAGAGTCAGAAAATTGCAATTAGCGCAAGCAGTCAGGTGATGTAAGGGTTAAGAGTTCAGATGCTGACCGTGAACGGCAAAGTCCCCGGTTCAAGTTCAGCCGGGACCTTAGTTCACTTGTATCTCTCTCCCTTTGTTTCCCGTCACCTCTTACTGCAGAAGACTATAGAATAATGAATTATTGAAAATAAAAAACTTTATTAGAGCTAGAAAACAACAATTATTGTCATTACCGATTGCACTGCTGATCATTTTCTCCATTAATTGTTCAGTCCAAAGAAAATGCCCATCACAATTACCTAAAGCCCAACCAACACTTAAAAACACAAACATTTTCAATCTGCTATCCCACGAGGCAAAGAAAGGCAACACAATCGAAAAGCATGAAACTCGAAAATATTTGGAATTTTGGCTTGAAAAATAGTTTTTTTCCCCCTCAACTAATTGATTTATTTTCCATTTATATATATGTGCCTTCATGCTTTTGCATTTGTGATGTGGCTTTTTGCATTTATTCGACACTTCACTGCCACCGTATATTTAAGCTCTTCAACCTGAATTTACCTTCTCTTTAACTGCTTCACTTCCCCCCATGGAGCAATACAGAACACTTCCCACCAAGCTACGACTGTGGAACCACATCAATAAAAGAACAGAGTAGTTCTTAAGCTTCGCAGCCTTGAGTCACTAATAGTTCTGAACACATCAAATTGCAGAGATTCTCCAGCAAAATGAACCCCACGCAGCACCCTTCAGAAAGGTTCCCATCACGGCTCGATAGTGTCCTCAGTAACCCCAGAATCCCTCAATTAAATACCCTCCTCCGGTCCAAGTCTCCCTCGGTTGTAAATGGAACACTTCCAAGAAACGTCTAATATGATTTCCCTCTTATGTGTTTAAGCAAAAGCACAAGCAAAATACGCCAAAACCCCAGACAGAATTGATGGTAATTAAATGAGAAACGCTGTATCTGTATCCCATCTGATGTGAAGCCATAAATAGTCCAGACAGTGAAAGAGTTAAAAGGGATTTCTTCCTGAAGTCAGCCAGACGGATGATCAAATCTAACTGGCTTGATTGAGAAAAGTCATGTCTGCTTAGAGTCTCCTATAAGCGCCAACATATGTTCCCTCGTCTGCAATTGGCAGTGGTTACTATCCTGTGTGTATTTGCATAAGACCGAGTGTGTCACTAGTTTATGTAGTTCGGGGGGGGGGGGGGGGGGGCATGTTTGCTCATGTGCACCGAACAGTACTCGCAAATATTGCATTTGCAATCACACAAGACTGCATTTGTGAGTCTATATTTGTGCCGAAATGGGATATTTGAGCTTTTACAGTAAGTGCTTAGGAAAGAAAGACTGCGTTTCTTTACGTGTGTGTGTGTGTGTGTGTGTGTGTGTGTGTGTGTGTGTGTGTGTGTGTGTGTGTGTATACAGCTGTCAGCTTCAGCCGAAGTGTTTCAGCTGACTGATCTTTGAACTGGGCCAATAAGTCCC
This sequence comes from Leptoclinus maculatus, assembly GCA_032191485.1. Classification (NCBI taxonomy): domain Eukaryota; kingdom Metazoa; phylum Chordata; class Actinopteri; order Perciformes; family Stichaeidae; genus Leptoclinus; species Leptoclinus maculatus. Next base: position 9,691,305 of record JAVDOI010000020.1, on the reverse strand, counting down.
CACACAAAACCCCACATTCCCTGCGCGTGGACACTTTGGGTATATTGCTGCATCTATCTAAACACATCACTCTCCATCCTGTCATCCATTACTCTCTCTAACCAGCCACTCTTTCCCCACTCTATTCTTTTACACTTTGTCTACCCTTTCTCTCTCCTAGACAGGCGACGGATATATGAAATTTGTCCTGTGAAGATTCTCACGACATCTGTATTTGACACGTTGGGAGAAAGAATGTGTTGGTTTATTGAATAAAACTTTAATGAGGAGCCAAATCAAATTCATATTTCTGGTAATTTAATCATTTTATGCAACAATGTGTCGTTTTTCCATGTCCAGTATGTACCACTGTGTGAATTAAACCATGTGTGTGTAAGAGCACGTGGGGGAGTCTACAGTTCACATGACCCTGCATTTGAGTCTTTGAGAGAGTGTGTGTGTGTGTGTGTGTGTGTGTGTGTGTGTGTGTGTGTGTGTGTGTGTGTGTGTGTGTGTGTCAGTGCTGGAGGCGAGAAGCATGACGGAGCTGAACCATGCAGCATCTCCTCTGGTCCCACCCCCTGCCCTCCAACTACCCCCCAAGGACGGCCAGCCCATTACAGTAATTAACTAGAGAGGGAGAGAGGGGGGGGGGGGGGGGGGGTTGATGGGATGGAAAGACAGAAAGAAAGAAAGAAAGAAAGAAAGAGGGTTGGGATAGAGAAGGAGGTATGAGAGATAGAGAAAGTGGTTTTGAGTGAGAGAGGAAAGAGAGATGGAGGTAAGGTTTGGGTTGGAGAGGGAGGAGGGAGAGGATTTTTCTGCAGAGGCAGCAAGTGGGTGGGGGCCGCTGCCTCCCTGCCTGCCGTTAATCCCTGAGTGACTTTCACTGCGTACAGTAAGCAGTGCAGAGCAGGCCAGAGCCCCCTGCAAATTAATCTAGCAAAGAGCCTGGGATGTGGCCGCGATGAACCCCCCGCTTTACACCCCCTCCCCCTGCTAAAAGACTTGGGAGGAAGGGAGGGAGGAGAGGGAGGAGAGAAAAGGGAGTAAGGGAGATAAGCTGCTGCTGCTGGAAAAATGTGGAGGATAGAAGGCGAAGGGGACAAATGAGCGGAGGAGGGAATGACAGGAGGTGGTGAGTGAGGAAGGAGAGAGAGAGAGACGAGAGGGAGGCAGTGGACTCTTTAAAGCAGAAGACGACCGCGTGCCCTCGCTCCATGTGACATCACTCGGGGACATGGTGATGTCACTGACGGCGGGGGTGCTTTTCTGCCTCTCCAATCATGATGTCATCTTCCTCCAGCTTTAAGCCCGACATCGTGACCCAGACGTCTTAAAAAGGTCATGATATGATATTCACGTCTCGTGATCTCGCTAAATGATGTTTTCCATAAAATGTGGCCGATATCACATTCCATAGTGCAACATTGTTTACAGTCTTTAATAAGAGACAGATATCCGTGTTCGGTTGTCTCGTCTTTGGCTATATGCCAAACGTACGTCGTGAAAAATAAATCACGATTCCCCGTCTTCTCTCTTTGCTGTAAAGCATTAAAATATCCTTGATGACTCATCTTGAACTTGATGTCCCATATATGTACCCATTACATGTGATCTGGGGGCAAATAGCTAAAGCATCCATCATCCATCATGTAGCTCTTGGGCGATCGCTTGTGTGTCATGGTAGCTAGCAGACCTCGTATCACGGGTCAAATGGAAGGAAAAGTACATTTTGGTCATTTCAGAACTCTCCCAATTATATGACACCAAGCATATATCGTGATACACACACATATATACATCACAATGAGATGAAAAGCTTTGTTGCGCAATTATGCCATGTTGCACTGTATCCAAAAGTATGTATTTTCATTTTCCCCTTGATGGTATAACAATGTGCACTGAGGGTGCTGTAGAGAGTGAGTTAGTTAAAGGGTAAGGTACAGTATTCCTCCATTGGTCTTCAACTCAGGCAGGCAGCGTCAGCGCCTTTAATTAACATGTTACATGATATGTTGAGGCCCTGCAAAATAAAACGTTTTAATTAGTTGCAATACCTACAGATTCTTATAGAAGCAACCATTTGATTTTGTTAACTGGGGTACACGTCATCTAAATCATGTACTCGAATCCCAATGAGTCCGACCTTCGTCACACGCCATCCTCTCACACCTCCGGGTCTTTATCTTTATTGTTAAACAGAGCAGGTCACATGCAAAAAACCTACGTTATTCTGACGATTGCATCCTAACCGCGGCGCTCATTATACCGATGAAACTGAAAAGCTTGTGCGCGCTGTGTGACGGTGGCTGCCACAAAGGTTGCATCTTTTGAGGAAGGAGGCAGTGGCTGCATCAGCTCAGTAAAGAGAGAGAGTGGGTGGTGCTGGCTAAGATGGAGTTCAGTTTAATCCTTATCCTCTACTCTTCTGCTGCTGCTGCTGCTGCTGCTGCTGCCGCTGCCTCCAGGGTGTCCAGGCAGAAACAGTACGACCCCCCCCCCCTCCTTTCAGTAATTTGTTTATACTACCTGCAGCCCCCATTTTAGTGCTGCATCGCCACATGATTGGAACTACACTGTGTGCAGAGACGGGGAATAGCAACACACACATCTATCCTCTCGTTCAGTTTTCCCTCGCCTTTCTTTCCTTCTGTCTGCTCCTAATTCCCCTCCTGTTCTGTCACAAATCTATCTTTGTCCCATTCGCTTCCATTACCCGCCACAATTCTTTTTCTGTACCTCCAATCTCTCCAATCTGCTCATATATCTTTATCAGTGGCAGCTGCTAGTCTTCCTCAGGGGGGGGGGAGCGCAATAACCCGGCATCATATTGTTTACGGCCGAACCGAGGCACGATGATGAACGATGATGGCGCTAAACAATCTCCCCAATATCCTCTTTCATTTAGTAAGCAGCTCCTGAGGCCCAACAGGCACTTTATTGAGCTCCATACTACGGCGTTTAGCTTCGGGGACCCCACGCGCCCCCCCCCGCCTACAGGGGGCTCGATTGACCGGATGAGGATTCCAGGCGGTTCCCTCATTTGCGACTGCTGCTCATTTATGTTGGTTCTGATCGCTGGACCGAGCGCAGCGAAAGCGATCGAGGGGGTCGGTGTTTTATCGGACTATGACAGCAAATGTGGGAGTGAAAAAAAAACACACATTGAGTAATCACGCGCCCGGCATCTCAACTTCAAAACCCAGCCGACCCAAGGCTCGCAGCTGCCTATAGGCTCATGTTGTCGGGCAGGAATCTCACGTGCACGTGAGAGAGGTCAAGAGGCTGACTCATAGGCCCATGCATCATCGTCACGTTCTCTTCTTCACACCACGACTGAAGCAGCCTCTCGTTGTAGCGTCGCCATGGCAGACCCACGTCAGTTACATCCGCCGTCGCATCATAATTACATATCTTCGTAAACACCACGGTTGTCTTTTCCTAACTCCTCATGATTTCTCCATAGAGGTCAAGGAAAAAGTGGTTAGGAATAGACGGTATAGGAGGCAATTTGACCGCAACCCTGGATCATCTTCAACAACCTGAAAGATAATTGCAAAGCACCAGACACAAATCCCCTTTGACACCTGTTGATGGCTTTCTACAACAGGGTGGCATTACACCAATAACTGGAGACCAGGTGTCAACACTTCCTCCTCAGCTCACCCAAGCAAGCACTCAAGACTAATTGTCTCCACCGAAGCGATTAGCCTCCCCGGACACCATTTGAAGCGTCCTATGTCACTGGGTCGAAAAGGTTGTCAAGCCTGCTGGGCTGTAAGCCAATCAAGACCCCCTGAACCGTTGTTATGAAGGACATTGGGGGCTCCAAAACCCATTGCCCACAACACAGAGATGAGGACTTGGACTTGGTCGCACACACAGTAACTGTGAGCCTCGACTCGCACTTGTTAAAAAGTGACTTGTGGGCATCCCTGTGGGTTTGAGTGGCTAAAGGAGCTGAGTTGGAGGGGGGATATATATATGGGCCCCGGATGGCTTTTTGTGTGCGCTAATTGGCTCCTCTGGCTTTCACCTTCACAGGCTGTTGAGTCTGAGCAGACACAGAGTACGGTGCTGTGGACGGCTGAGGTCAAAAGGTGACGCGGTACTCTGTATGCTCTGTGCCTGTTCATATCGTACGGCCGTGTGTTTCTGTGTGTGTGTGTGTGTGTGATTTTTCTTTTTCTATAACTCTATTAGAGGAAGACAAAACAAAATGGAAGCGATGAGGCAGGGAAGAAAAAGCTCCATAATTTGCTGGCTGCTTTACTAATTGAACCACCGCTGCACTTCACAAGAGGCTGGTCGGCTCAGACATTGGATGGATTGATACGGATGCGTGCCCACACACACACACACACACGCACACAGAAAAAAAGAGAAGCAGAGCTACGCACACACATAAAGGAAATGCCTCAGACAAGCTTTCATCTGTTGTTTTCTCCAACAAATTCGATTGCAAAGAACACAGGCAAAAACAGAGGAGATGGTGGCCTGCTCTTTAAGCTCCAAGAGAGCCAGCACTGCCTCACCAAGTGCCGCTTTTATTAGTCCACAAGGATGCATCTCAATCAGAATTCACTCACTGTTGGGAGGGAAGTTCATTCCGTATACGTTTGACAGGTTTGTCCTCTGCAAATTCAAACGAGGACCATTTTTACGTGCAACATCAAAGACCTTAAGGCAAAGGATAACGTCAAAAAGGTTACAACGCGCACTCCCTCTCGCAGCATTCTTCCTATCTTCTGCTTCTCCCCCCCGAACACTGTAGTAGTGTGCAGGAATTAGTCAAATATTAAAGCCACTAAAGGGAGCAGAGAGAGAGCGAGAGCGAGAGAGCGAGAGAGAGAGGAAGCAAGTGAGACCTCAAGCTCTATGCAAGCAAATAAATCTCTGTATTGTTGTTATTAATCCTGTGTCAAACAGGAAAGCTCCAGCGCCACTCAGAGAGGCATATAGGCGCTTGCCATCGCAGCTTTGCATCTCAATGTGGATGAGACGTACAAACCCCCCCCCCCCCCAGATTAGCACATCATTTAGGATTTTTAATGACACCCTACGGCGCTCTTTTTGTGACGACGAGGCACATGTTTATATTTCTGCCCATAGGGTCCGCCCACACGAAATAAGGGTGTAATGCTTGTAAATGTAGGTCTGCTTTACATTAGGGATAGTGTCATTAAAAATGGATGCCATTTTCTATTATTACGTCTGTCATGTTTCCTTTTACAGACTCATTTTCTCATTCAGCCACTTGTTAGCATATTTACGACTTTAAAACCTTTAAAGCTTGTGTTAATACAGACCATTGTTTCACATTCTCTGGCTAATTTAGCTTTTAGCCCCGTAGCATGAATAGCTCATGATGCAAATGATCACCGTGGGGTTTAAAAGTCCAGTTGGAACTCGGAGAAATGAAGCTCCCGCCCAGTTTGCAGAGCTTAATCCCTGACTCAACTCCTCCAATTGGACAAAGTACTCGTCCAGTGGTTTCTCATATGGGCAGATTAGCAAACAGTCAATGAGGCATTGCGCTATTAGACGCAACAATGTGCTGCGTGTTGCCTGGAAAACAGTTCAAGAAGTAATTAACACAGCTACTGGGCGGGCAATTTATTTCCGAATGAACCGAGCTCGCCAGACATTCAATAACAGTCAGGACGGTGAATTATTACAGCCAGACAAAATAACTGAGTTGACCTTCATTCTAGCGTCCCCACATGATTATCCTGCTTCACAAAAAGCCAATTCACTTCATACATCATTACATTCCACCCGAGATGATGATGCTACATACACTACACTAACAGCGTAGAGAAACAATCCACCCCTACAGTTAAGCCAATAGCTTGTTATTGATTATTTTGAAATGTTTTACCTGCGACGCATTGCCCTTCCTCACTGCGTTGAGAAGGACATTGTATACTGTGTGGGCATCATTTGGGGGAAAATAACGTGAGCTTCATTAAACCCAGGGGCCTTCTCAGACTCTATTTGTGATGACAGCGAGGCCTCGAAGCTCACAGTCGAAGTATTTCCCCAGAGGATTCCGACAAAACAGGAACGCTAACAAGCCAAGCAAGCACCAAGTGATAGATTGTCCCCCCAAAATGTTCTGTTCACTCAGTTTTAAAAACCAGATACACACTCCTATTAATTCCTTTAAATAACCAGAAAAAAAACACCATTATTATTCATCCCAGACATTGCTTTCGGCCTCGTTTGCCGTGACAGAACTGCGTGGACATCCCAGCAGTCCATGCATGTCTCTCACATACATGCCTGTGGTTAATGGGCAGACGTCCATTGCTTGAATTCACAAACAGGCGTAATTAGCGAGCACTGCAGTGCACCCGCTCTCCCGTCTGAGCCGTGTGTTTTCTCCAGCAGCACAAACAAGGAACATCTAATCATAGTCGTGCCAGCGCCACGATGGGCGCGCACTTTGCGTCTGAAGGGAAGTGCCTTTAAGCAAATTAACAAGTGTAAACAAGTCAAGACTGGCACATGTCAGAGGCAGCGCCCTGTGGTGTGGCAGCTGTATCAAGGGACTAATATCACTGGCATAGCGAGGGTGGGCTGAAACAGATGTGAGCATGTGTGCGTATATATTTACGTTGATGGTCCCATTTAGAGTAAAATAGACAATAAAGCAGGGTATGCTTTAGGGCGGGGCTACCTTGTTATTAACAGGTAACAAGAGAGGGGATGTGAAAAGAAGTCTTCAATACCAGACAAAGTTTGTGTCCCAACCACAATGAAAACTTGTAATAATAAATAATTAAATAAGCTCAAGCAGCTTCAGGCAGATTTAAAGTGCTATCGTCATCGCAATTAGTTCTGACGTCCTTTACCACCAGTCAAAGTTAATACCAAAAGTGTGTTGAGAATTTAAATAACTAGCCATGCTTACACATTGGATGTCATGTTCTATCTGACTCTTACCTCTTTCATCCTCTCGATTCCTTCCCACGATGCAGCTTTTCATCGTTGTTTCATCACCACACACGCGATATCTGAGCGACGGGATTCCCGATTAAAACAAATTTTTTTTTAATAATAATTGTCAAGATGGCTGCCGTAACGAACCACTGGGAGCCATTAGAGGCTTGTGTTCAAAGTCGAAGTGATGCTTTGTTGAAAACGTAAAAAAGGGAAGAGGGAGTGGGTGAGAGACAATGAGAGAGAGAGTGAGAAATGATGTCCTGCTCATCAACAGCATGCCGTCTTCAGAGCATGGTGTCCCTCATTTGGACGGCAGATTCACGTTTGAAGCTCCATCGTCAGCTAACTGCTGATTCATTACAGTAATCAAGGTGACGCAGCAAATGGAATCCTAAAACATCTCCGTGATAACCATCGTTCATGTTGGCTTTGTTAATGAGGGCTTTGTGAGTTTTTCTCTCTGGAAGGCTGCTAGCATGCATTGATGTAAACGCACGTAAAGTGCGCCACAACTCAATATATTTTCCTTCGTTTTCCTGAAGCAACTAACAGCTGTTCATTTATAGCAAGTCGAAACTTAATTCTCCAGATCCACTTTGTTTGAACCAATCAGAAAGCATCCAATCACGTTTGAGGAAACCATGAAGTACGTTACTGGGAAGAAAAAAATGTCACAAATGATTTAGCTTCTGGACAAAAACTACTTGTTGTTCAACGAAAAATGAATGGCAGCATGCAAAACGTGCGGGTCGAAGATCACAGGCAGAGAGGCAATTGGCATGACAAACGGTGCATTATGACTTGCTTATAGTGAAACTCAAAGTTAAGGACTTGGGACCTGTCGGTCTTGACTTGGGACTTGAGGACAAAGACTTTCTTTGTGTCTTGCAAACCAATGACTTGGTCCCACCTCTGGCTTTTAACGACTGCAAACACACCAGGGAATCCTTTGAGCAAAGCACGGCATCGCTGCATCATTTCCCCGTCAATGGACGTAAATAGAGCTCGGAAGTTAAGTTAATGGGCTCTCCCAAGACGAAGCAGATTGAGACAACAACATTTGATTGGAATGCCAGTTGGTCTGACATATTGTGACAAATGAAAGCTGTGCATTAACTCTGCCTCATGCCCAGTAAGCAGAGATGGAGTGTGTATAGCTCTGCTGGGAAATGGTTTTCCCCTTGAACCCAAGGCAGTGAGATTACCAACACGGGGATACTGAGAGGATGTGTGTGATTATCCGTATTAAATGTGTGTGTGGGAGCTGTATATATATATATATATATATATCCCTGTGAGAATACGTATGCCATTTGTAAACGCAGGAGTGTGTGTGTGTGTTTGTGTACTGTTTATAGAGGAAAGTCACATTGCAGTACTTCACTGAGAGCATCAGCTAAAAATTGGCTCTGCCAAAGAATCCCCAGTGATCAAGTCCAATTCAGCAGCCCTGCCCTAATAAGCTCTGCACATCAAGGCTGTTCTCCCTCTTCCTCTCCGCCTCGCTCCCTCACTCTTATCCTTCCTCCTGCTTTCTTTCTTTGCCTGCCACCCATTAGCCCACCCCAGACCACACAATGGAGCCCAAATCACATCTCACAAATTTAAATTAGCCCTACTTTCTCTGTCTCTCTCTCCGCGCTTCAAAAACACCTTTCAACAGAATGGCCCCCTCGTGCTTCCGCTGCACCCAGATCATTTGGCTCCCGTTCGTCTGCGCTACACATGTGTGTGTGTGTGTGTGTGTGTGTGTGTGTGTGTGTGTGTGTGTGCACGTCATTATTTCTGAATGCTATACGCTGAGCGTCAAAAGAGGAACAAAGAGGCTGGAGCCCGAGCAGTGACAGGGTCACACTCATTAGGCTTTCTAAAGATATTACAACATAATTCCAGCACTATTCTGTATGGGGCAATTAGTTTTTTGAATATTCACTGTATGCGTCGGGGCGGCGACGCCGCGTGCGTACACATGAATGACAGAACGAATTAGAAAGCTCGTCAATTAGAAAATCCCTCGCCATCCTTTTCATCGCTCATTCCTTTTGAGTTGCTGGCAGGGGAAGCAGGCTAAAACACACACACACACACACACACAAGCCTAATTAAGAGATAAATGCCATGTTGATGCATTTTTACTGTTATGTAAAAGCATCATGTGTGAGTGTTTGGTGCGTGTGTGTGTTTGTGTGATGCCAGTATTTGGAATTAGCTGTCATGCAGGCTACTTGGGACAGTGTCCCAGCATGCATTTGGGTTGCATGATGTAGCTTCTCTGGCAGCAGCGCTATGAGATAAACACATTAGTCGTAACAAGCTGCCCGCTCAGGGAAGGAGAGGAAAAACTGCTACAATTATAAAGCAAGTCACAGTGACGCTCTACTCTGGGTATTACTGTTCAAACAAGCATGTCCACAGAACACACACACACACACACACACACACACACACACAGGTTGGCTATACCTTGTAATAAAACTTTATCTCTTTCTCTCATTTACACATACACACTACCACAGCCTCACAAGGCCCTTCTTAAGAGAAAGCTCGGGCAGACAGCTGACAGCCTTGGCTCGCCGTGACTGATTGGAAGTGTACGCGACTCTGAAGGCAGTGACGCCTCTCGCCCAGGGACAAATAAATAACCACGGCGCAGAGAAAGAGAAGCAGGGGAGTAAGATAAAGGTGTCTCCCAGTGAGGAACAACACTGTTCCGTATGCCAAAAAAATCCATTACGCTAATGTGCTGTACACATGAAAGACTGCTTTAAAGTATGAAACGTTACATTACAGGATTCTATACGTGGATACACATGCTACATATATCTCTGCATGTAGAATAGCTGTATTACAAGGCTAAAAAAATCCATGTAACCAACCTTTAAACCAAATTCATGTTCTCCTCCACATGGGGGCAGCAGAAACACTGCATTGACATATCATCTTACAAAGCTAATACAGCTAACAGTAGCTTATTTACACATCAAGCAGTTACGGAGCAACGTTAGCATTCATTTGGAGTTGTGTTTCTGGTCACCTCTAAAGTGTAAGTCCAATATTCACTCTTCTTTTAGCTCAGTTTTGTTCTCCACCAACTCTTTTGCTGCTAAATAGTGCACTTTCTCCACTAGCTAGGTCGGTAACTTTGTCATTTGGAGCTGCTTTGGCTCGTTGAAATGACACCGTGTGTGTGTTTGTTATCCAACAAAACCAAAAGAGTGGTGTGCCGTTCCCACAGCCTATTCACATGTCAAAAGAAGCCGAGCCCTTGAAACACACCGACTGAAACAATCCAGGCCTCCCACTCAGCCGCCGCCAATTAACTTAGCAAGCGACTGCTAGGCTAATTAGTCTAGCTGCAAAAGCTAACTACTGTAAGCCAGCCATGACTGAGGTTGTTCACTAATTCACTTGTTTTTCCCGGAGTTAACATAACTCCCCGCCATTTGCCATAGCCTTGTGGTTTCCATGTGATGTACTGGTTTGTGAATTTGCCAGACATGTTGTTTACAATCTCAGTTACAGCTAATGAGCCTACTGATGGCTAATTACATTTGTGTGTATTTTGGGAAGGAAGCAGTGTTGTCTTTCATCAAATAAACATCATTCCCCCCTTTTTCATTCACACACACACCAAGCTATTGTTTTACCCGCCCCGGCTCTTTTCTCTTTACTTTGTGACGTCTGCGCTGATTAAGCAGCGCGGCGAGCAGCTGGGGAACGGCAGCGTTCAGCAGTGATAAAATCCCTTCAGGTGGAACTCTGTCAACACCTGCCATCTCCGCGCGGCTCTCAGCAAGTTGCAGGCAGACACCAGGCCCGGGCCGGAGAGAGGAACAGCAAGCACAGCAGTGCAAGCGGCCACAGCACTTCCACCGTCTGGTGCACCCCGGACAGCTGAGTACCAAGGACGGGTCAAAGTGTGTGTGAAGGTTTGGAGTAAATGGGGAGAGTGTGCATCGATTGGGTCTAAACTTCTCCTGGAGAGCAGACGTTTTTTCCACATTCCCTCTGCACTTCACTCTGAATCAAACATTTTGACAATTTTTCCTCCTCCTCCACTGCTCTCTTCCCTTTCCTTTTTGGCGAGCAGTCATTTCCTGTCTTCTTTGCCGGGGCTCCTTTTGTGGCAGCCTGCTTTCAGCTCCCCTCCTTCAATAAATGATGGTCGCATCCCCCCCCCCCCCCCCCCCCCACAACACTGACAGCTGCATATATATGGATCCAAATGAGGCTAGGCGAGCTCTTTATGGCTCTTTATGATATATTAATATTTATGCCCCAGCCAACCAAGATAACAATAGCGGTTGAATTTAGCAATTGCAATTAACAGGTTTCCAGCTGCTGCTCTCGGGGCTCGTGTGGACGGGCTGTGCATGTGTGAGTGCGCACTGTGTGTGCATAAGTGCTCAAACGAGAGAGCATGAAGAGGGCAAGTTAAATGTTCCATTTAAATGTTATGTCACGAAGATGGAATCAGTCTTGTTGAAACACAATTAGGATTTTCCTGCGATAAACATGAGGCTGCTTCTCTCTCGTTCTCACAAACACACACACACACACACACACACACACACACACACAACACAGACAATATGAACAGATACAAACTTCTTTAAATGGGGTTGTGATCATCCTATCAATATTACATTATTAGGAAGCACAGCCTGATGGTTGAATCAAGTTAAATGCATTTTTAATCATCATTCATATTAGGAATTTATTGCACGCACCTTTTTTTTCATATTCCAATTTCCCTTTTTCTAATATAGCAAATATGCTATTATGAATGTAATCTAAAATTAAAATGTGAAATTAAATATTATTCATATTCTCCTGTCAGGAGCCGAGAGCACACCCTGCTTGATGTCATCGGGCTTTCCTCGTAGCTCTGAATGAAGTGTGTATGAATGTGTGTGTGTGTGTGTGTGTGTCATACACGCTTGGTGACATCTGCAGAGCTCAATGATCTTCGTCATCCCTGCCAGACATGGGAAGGGGAGGGGCGGAGCATGACAGCACCCATGACTCACTCTAAGGCCCGATCCCAATGTCCCCCCCTAAACCCTCAAACCCTGAACCCTCAAGGACTTACTGACATCACCTGGTGAGTGGTTGAGTGTGAGAGACTGTGAGGGCTTGAGATGGTGTAAATATGAATGGGACAGCACTTTGCTGCAACATATCAACGTTACCATGAAAACGACAAAAAATATGATTTATTTTGTGGATATTTATTTCATACTTTGTACTCCCTGATTTGAACGTCTTCCAGGCTCTTTCCTCACAAGATGAGAGGTAATTTCATTTAATCTATGTACTCGTTTTTGTCAAAACAGCTTCAATGACACAATCAAATATTTGATGAATAAATGAATAAATATTCTCTGATTTCAAGTTCATTTTTTGTTCCATCTTCAACCCTTAATGTTTCTGTGTGAATGTAATACTCCAGGCTGAACACACGTGAGCCGTCCTCTTTGTTTACCGTCCACTGGTTACCCCGTGTTTAACGTCACATTGCAATGATTTGTGGGTAATTCCCTTATGTTTCCCCATATCATAGGTCTACTTGTTCAGAGAGTGGTGTCCATTTTCTCATAGCTCTCTGCAAGAAAGCGAATAGTTTGACAGTATTCTCCAAGATGTCAAACTTATTTTATTAATATACTACAGGTATTAAGTTAAGTCATTTCTTTAAAAGTCTGCATCCATGCTAGCAGATGGTAATCCATCCAATAGTTATTGAGATATTTCTGCCTGGACCAAAGTGATGGACCAACCAAATAGACGGACATTTGCATTCTCAGAGCCACGTCGCTACTGTAGCACGGCTAAAAACCTAATTTTCTTGTATTTTCATGCTACTACTGCCTCAGTCCTCGTTCTGTCCTCCATCCTCCGTCAATAAACACGAGAAATGGAAAATCCTGCACTGCAATAAATGTTCCCCCAAGCAGCGAAGATATATTAAGGACAGATCGATAGTGGCAGGTCAGACAGACTGGAAGCACGCAGGTAAACTCATCCCAAAGGATTGACAGTCACAACAGAGACCAAAGAGGCACGAATCCTGCCATGACTCATAAACATTAGCATAATCAATCAACCCTCTTGCTCGCACAAAAGCCAATAGATATCTATGAGCATGCTTAAAAGTCAATGTGCTCCTAGCAGCTCACATAATGAAGCCATTTCTGGTCTGCACACATACAACCCTAAGAGGAGGTTGACAGACAGTCACATGCTTTTTCTAATTCTTATCCAATTTTGCCACCTTCGATTTCTTGTTCGACTCTGCCTGGCTGACTTTTACAGCGCTAATAAGGTATCCAATGTTCTCTAGAGACAAAGCTAGACATTCCTTTTGTGATTGCCGGGCTATTCTTATAAATACCGGGAGCATAATAGGAGACAGGGCTTGCAGGGGAGCGAGGACATCCAGTCAGCCGGCCGGAGGAGACGATGAAGTCGGCTGGGCCCAGCTGCTCATTAGTGAGCAGGGCCCAGACATCCTGACAAGTCAGAGACGTCTAACCTTACCCTAGCATAGCATAATTACAGACATTTCTCAACCAGTCAGGCACAGCGGAGCGCCATGGGAGTCACTGAAAGCCATGAATATTTCACAAAAACATCCCTGTGACTATGGCATCGTTCTTGTTCTGGAATTGTTTCAAATTAGCTCTTTGTCAGCAAAAAGTGCTAAAGCCACACAAAATAAAACATACTGTTTGAGCAGAACATTTCAGTAAGATGCTCCGTCTCCTGTGTGTCATCAACCGCATGTTGATGTCCCCCGTCCTCCCACAGCATCCTCACACCTGACTTTCTCTCCCCCTCTCTCACATATTCTCTCCTTCCGTCAACTCGCATCTCTTTTTGGCAGTGATATGCAGTTACGCGTGAGAGGGTCACACCCCGACACAAACAGAAAATGGAACAGCCTGGTATTCAGGTAGACGGCGCTCACACTCACACCGGATTAGGCGAGACTAGAGGTGTGACTGTTGCAGGTTGAGGCCCAGCAGTGAGTCAATGGATGAGACATTGGAGGATTGTAGAGAGAAGAGATGCATTTGGGTGAGCATTTCCCAGAAACTCTCCACAGGGAGTTCATTGCCTGCTGGTGGGAGAAGACCTATTGATGGGTGCATTTCTCCCGCTCAGTCAGGATAGGCCTCTAACAGACAGCTCATTATTTATTTGTTCCATTCAGAGGCCAGAGATAAAATGGCTGCGGGTCTGACACTGATGTATGAGCATCTCATTGAGGGAAAATCCACTCTGCTGATCCCCCTGAATCTAAACCCAAAGCGAATAGGCAAAAAAATCGAATCAATAGTGATTAAAAATGCTAACTCAGGGGGAGCGATGTCAGGAAAGGATGGGTGATGAGGAAAAAAGCAGCAGATTTCATCCTCATTTGCTAATTGAGGAGATAATGTAAATCATTCTCAGAGTCGGTGGAATCAATGGGAGTTACAAAGCGCCGACTTCTACGGTTTGAGTCCTGGAGGAGCGAAGCAGAATCCCCGAGAGACGGATCTCATTCTTGGGGGTTTGCTTTACTTTGCCTCCAGCCTCGTACGGTTGAACGTTTGGTGCTAAAGGTTAGTAAGAAATGAAGAAAGTAAGAAGAGGGACTTGGGGAGGAGTGGAGCTTCTGTCAGCAGTCATATGGCATCACTAGCAAGACACTGACTCACCAAATTGAAAGCTTGTAGGTTTTCTTGAGAATTAAAGGGTCTTTTAAGTATTTTCAACCTTGCTTTTATTGGTAAATGGTGACAAGTAAATGTATTACAGAAATGCCAAAGATATGTTTGAGGAAAATATGACACCAAAAAATATGACAAGTATATTTTTCCACTATTAATCCTCGATATAATAAGAACCCTGGCCGTTATATCTCTTGAATAAGTCTCTATCTTCAAAAATCCAGTATTGGGGACACATTGATAGCCTCATGGTTCAGGCGCAAATGAAAGGCAAACGCCCATTGTTCGATTACCCTTCTGTCTCTCCCTCCTTTGACCATCAATTGAAGGCAAAATGCCAAAAAAAGTAATATCAGAGCTGTGATCATAGCTATTGGTCAAGTAACAGTTTACCCACCACTTCTGTTTTGGACATAAGTGGATAAGTTTGTTTAATATATAGTATCAGAGAGAACTGCACAGTGTATATTTTGTCCTATTTTGTCACATTTTGTCACAGTAGCACTAGCAGTGGAAGGCTGAGCTGAGAACAAAAGCAGGTTTTATTGGCCAATTGAATGGCTTGCTTTTTTTGTAATGAACGCTGTCCTTTTCTTTTCCGTTTGGATTTTTCGTAAATCCACAGACAATCCCAATCAAATGTTGTCAAAAGGTCTTTGGTGTGATTGTGTTGGAGGGGGGGGGGGGGGGGGGTGGGGGGGGGGGACCCTTAATGAGAGAGTGGGAGGAAGGCTGCTGGAATCATTTAATCCTTATACATCCACTTAGCATGCCAAAGCAAAACTAGCCTTAATGGCTTGGCTGTGCTAGGCAGGATATTATTTCATACATGGGGGAGTTAAATGAATGCACGGCAGAGTTCAGTCTCCGGGAGGAAAATAATGGGAATCCACTCAGCTTAAAAATATTGGATTTGTTAATGAATGGATGCAGTTTATCTAAAGCTTGACTCTGAGAATTGTCTAAAATAAAAGAGATGGGGGGACAAAAGGAGTGAAAAGAGGCAAGTGCTGAAGCAGAAAAGGGAAACGCTATGTTTGCAATAAACACTGTGATTTCCTCAACATCACAACCGACGTCAATCAGAGCGACACAAGCATGAAATGCCAGGAACGCACACACACAACTGCTGTCAGACCCTCCCCGGTTGAGGGTTAAGATGAAGGTCACCCGTTGTTTCTCTAGCACCGTCATTATCTGACAGTGAGGGAGAGATAAGAGGTCGCCGATAATAAATGCTCCGCCGTGATTGGAAATAATCGTGACAAGAGCCTCTCCAAGAGTCCAAAAAAAAATCCATCAATGAAAGAGGGCATGTTTTAGTCTGTGCCGCAGCAAAAGGCCTGAAAAACACTAACAGCCAGGTACATAACATAGAATATAATAGAGCCAGAAGCACCTTAATATTGCTTTAGGCCCTGGGGCTATGGGCGTTTTGGAGGCCCTTCCCTCCCTTCAAAATATGCCACAGCAACATTAATTCAGCACCGCAGTCAATGGACAGCGACAAATAGTAAATGGAGCGCTGTTGCAGATAAAGATAAGTATTAGTTTTATATAAATTGTAGCGTTAGATTCCAGTGGGGGCTACACGGGGTTGTTTTCCAGCTAAACATTCAGTCAAAGAAATGCAGGACTTTCACCCCAGAGACAGCTGTTAGTGTCCCGTGTGAAACTAGCAACGTGTTGTTTGTCTTCGTGGTCACAAGTTCACCCTTTGACTTTACAAACGTAGTATTTCAAACCCGAACCACAAACTCCTCAAACGTCAGTATGTGAGGAGTTGGGGTGAGAAATGATAGGTGTAATGATTTCCATAATTCACAACATGTTTTGGCAAAAGCAATGGATGTCCTTATACACAGAGTGTAAAATCCCAACACGGTCTATGAGTCATTATTTGATTTAATCAAACCTGCTTCTTCTTATCACGGGAAAATCAACATAATTAAACCTTTATCAACATCAGTGTGACGGATAGACAAGGTTCCAGGCAAAAAACTGCTGACAGAGTGTGATTCTGTAGAGATCGTCAGAAGTTTCTGAAGTGTTTGTAAGAGTTTATCCATATTGTGTGAAGTGCAAGTTTTGCATCTCCAATTGTATTAACTTTAGCTGGCTTTTGTTTTGGTCTGTAGATGCACCGCAGGAGAGGTCATTAATCTGTGTTTTCTCCATTCAGAACTGAGGACCACAATCGATACTTTATCTCATTGTGGGCACAGGCCAAATGTACCACAAGAGTAAACTTTAGCCCAAGTTGGGGGTGATTTTATTGGCTCCGTTCAAACAAAAAAAGTGCATAATTTTAAGAAACATGAGAAAGGCTTTTGTTGCCTTGGGAGGTCTAATGCGCCAGAGCGAGGGAGGTGACAGGAGCCAAAGCTCGACGGCTGGGAGTTAGGGGAGATGTGCCAGCAGTGCAGTCATCTTGGCGGTCTTCATGTGTCCTCCGGGGGCAACTTTGCAGAGAAAGGAAAGGAGCTGCACCGACCCAGATGCTCACCTTTGACTGTCCTCCTGCTCTTATTTTGAAGGCCGCTAAGACAATTGCTGATCAGTAGCAGCTGTGCTGAATGTGTGGGTCATTAGAGGTGATTATCAAAACCGCTGACTTCCTACTCAATACTATAGCGGCTTTGTGTCTTCGAGACAAAAAACTTGTCGAGAGCACAGCGTCTTTACTGTTTAAGATTAGCGTGGCTGTTTGAGGGCAAGTGATCAATTGAAGGCACACAGGTATGTAGTGATCTGACCCTTTAGTCTTGTTAAAAATAATGATGGATTCATTCATTCATTTAGTTTTAAGATCTCTTCTGAGCTGTTACATATTGCATATAACGCATAATGGAAGAGCCATGAAAACACAAAAACACAGGCTTTACAACGCGTCTCTTCCCCTTGTCTCTCTAGTTGTCGCTGTCCTTGGTGCTGAATTCGCACCACTGTTAGCATCTGCTGGTAAACAACTGACAACCCCAAAGCAGACACACACACACACACACACATACAGGCCTACACCTCACCTCGTTAGACAGACAAAGAGTGACATGACACGCCGCATTTCCGCCGATTTATTTGTATAAGTGAGAAGCCAGCACAACAGATATCATCTTCATCTGCGCACGCATTTAAATGCGTTGCATGTGCCTCGTTTCAAACACGAGCTGACGCCGTTTTATACAGTCCAATTAAAAAACGTGTGATCCAGGAGAAGTGTCCCCCTGTGCACAAAACGCACAAAGTGCACACCGTTAATGAGCCGCAACGCAACCAGCCCGGAGTTTGTTCGACTACTTTCTCTCTGAGCAATAATGTGTCCCTCGCTTTCCTGCTCGGCGCATTCGGAGTTAGCGTTTTCCTTTCTCTCTCAGTTATTATTGACTCTTTTGAAGTCTTGGCTATTCTCGCTGCCATTCGAAAAGCGATGGAGCGTTTTGGTTTCCAAAGATCGGGACGGAGCACTGCGCCGTACAAACCGTCCCCTCGGAGACGTTATTTTTTCGACAAAGCCCACGGGGGGTGCACACGCACACACAACCGCTGCGCCTCTAAAAACAAGTTGTAGGGAGCAAATGAGAGCAAAGCGACGCTGATGGAAGCAATGAGCCGAGGGGGGAAGGGAGCGGGGAGGAGGGAGACGGTGTGAAAGATGAAAGCCGAAAAAACGTGATAGGAGGGGAGAAAAGTGGCGAGGTGACATATTAACAAGGAGCGGAAAGAAGGCTGAGTGCTTTCTATGTGCTCTCTCTCTCATTCTTCATCCCATTCTTTCGTTCTTCCTCCTCTTATCAGCAGTGCCCCCTTTCTCTCCCTCTCCCTCTCCCTCTCCCTCTCCGTTTTTTGCTGCCGAGTCATTGGAGTTCATTCATTTTGCCTGACAGCTTTTGGTAGATACAGCACTTAGTCCTTATTGAGGAGGTTATCCATGTTTAATGCTCCCAAACCCTGCAAGTCTCCCCAAAACGGCTGCGAGTTAGTCCTGCAGAACACCAGCACACTTTTTACACAAGTCAATGTGAATGATACACTTCTTTCAGTTTCCTCCTCTTTAAAAAAGGCCCCTGCAAGCTCTCGGTACATGTGGTGCTCAGGTGTTTTCACTTTGGCTACATTCAGTTGTCGAGCTAATTTTAGTTAGTCTAGTTTCAACTAGTCTGTAGCAAATAAACTAGGCTAGAGCGTAATTTGGACAAGCGTTCATATATGATGGGAATATCCAAGGAAGCCAACAGAAAAAAACAGCTGATCAATCACAGAGAAGGGGACTTGGACTTGGGTCTCAGAGTCAAGTCGGGCTTAAGCTGCACACACACTGACTTAAGACATGACTTGGACTTTAGCAATTTTGTTTGTTTGTTTGTTTCCATACAGCTTTTCTCATGTGATTCTTCACAAATAGCTGGTGATTGCCAGTCAAACAAGCTTTGTTAATGTGTCTAGATGATGAGATTTAGATATTTCCTGCTCCCAGTTCGTATTATTATGAATGTATTGATCACACAATAAAAGACACAGAAATGTTTCATTCAGAACACACATGCAGTCTGGTTCTCAAACAAATCATGTACCTTTTTTGCAAATGCAAGGAAGTATGAATGCAAACACCACAGCTAGCAATAAATAACTTTATGGTAATCTGTTTCGCTCCATAGATGCCCACCGAGTGTTTTATGCCATTTTGCAAACAATGCAAAGACTCCATGCCGGTTTACACAAATGCAGCCACACAAGCACGCATACAAATCACTACGCTGAGACCGATTTGGCTCCACTGAATCCCGAGGCTGCTTCACCCAAATGCAACCAGACAAAGTCTGTGTCTCACGAACACACACACATGCATGAATCACACAGTACACACACATCTACACACACACACACACACACGAAGAGAGGGATTCCCCAGACACACATAAACAGACATTTACACACGCATTACACAAACGGCACACAGAAGGTTGCATGCTTTACACACACACGCACGTGGACGCACACACGCACAACTGACCGCAACATGCAAGCTTCTGAGGAGATTTATTAACAGAGGCCGACAGGAGGGGAAAAAAAAATCTGCCTTGCTAAAGGGCCTAATGACCTCATCTGTGGCCAGCAGCCGACATGACTGATAACATCCGAGAACACACACACACACACACATACACACACATACACACACACACATACACAGCCGGAGGCTCGTCCTTTCCTGCCCTCTCCAACACTGTTCTCTGTGTTGTTAGGGTTTAATTTTACACCATGCTACATTGCACCCCGATTAGCAGTGAGCTGCACCTTCACCAGATTCAAATTGAAAAAAAAAAACATGAAAAATGTGGGAAGTGTGTTTTCACTAGATGAGCGGGGGATTGTGCAGTAGGGCTCCATTTTCTTCAAATAACCTACTGCAACACCACACATAACAAATAACACACACACACACACACACACACACACACACACAGCAACATCCAAACTCCTTAAAAAACAAAAACAGACGAGAAGGGGATGTAAGAAACGGATCAAAGGATGGATTGAGATTTCCAGTGAGAGAAATGAAAAACCTGATTCTCTCTCCTCCGACTGGCGTTTCATTTGTACCTGTTCGCTCATTTTAAAGTCTGTGTTTCTTTCTCTCCGTTTCCTTCTGCTGACTGGCTTGCCCTGTGTGTTTGCGTGTCTGCGAGCATTCGTTGGCATGACATAAACCCTTGTGACAGGTCTTAGCAGAGCCGACTGATGACGACGACTCCAGATGCGACGTCCACCCCTTATTCCCTCATTTCCTCTCGGGGTTTTCCACCCCTTTTGAGTCCATTAATTACACTACATTTTGCTCATGTATCAAGTGTTTCCCTCTTCAAACAGGCCCGGTCAGTCACCTCGCAGTTACACTGGACAAGTAGCGTGTGTTTTCATGCTACGTTTCCTCCTCCACAACCATTAAATAGGCCAGATAAGCCCGATATGTGTTCTGTCCCCCCTGCCCTCCCAGGAGGTTTCTGCGGGTCCATGAATGTGTGTGTTTCTACAGCGCGACACCTCTTAAAGTGGATTTTCAACTAATACCCTTCAACTTACTTCTCCCCACCCTCTGGCTATTTTATTTCCTCTCCAGTTTCCAGTGTTGCAGCACGCTGTCAGACCCCCCCCGTGCTGTTTCCTGGATATTTGTCCACGCTTTGTTTCTCTCATTTTGTTTTGTGTGTGTGTGTGTGTGTGCCCGATCCATTAGCAGCCCCCATAGTGTAAAGCCCCACCAGCTCAGCTCCCCAGGATCGGCTGGAAGAGATAGATATCCATTTCTAGATGTAAATAAATCTGTTACTTCCCTGACAGCACAATTCATTAGCTCTCGCAGCAATCTGCCTGTTCACGCAGAGTGCTTTGACGCAGCGGCAAGTGTGTGTGTGTGTGCAGCAAAAGACAGAGAGGGGGTGAGTGTTAGGAAAATGTGTCAGCTTGCTCTTCGGAGGTTTGGGTGTGATTACAGTAGGGAAATGCTTTCAGAGGACGGAGCACAGCATGTTTAGGGGGGGGGGGGGGGGGGTGCTAACAGTGAGAAACTGCAGTATTGCCCATTCTGCTACCTCATCGCTGTGTATGCTCATTAATTGAATACAATGCTTTCAGGAGAGATTACGTAACAACCAAGTTGAAATGTACATGTGTAGTCGCTTTGTACAAGCCAACTACGTACAGCTAAAGTCATAATACAGAAATGTGATAATCTTCTGTGCCATCTGCATGTATTACCACAAGACATGGTTTTACCCACAATGGAGTTGGGGGACTACTGTAGCTGACAAGCTAACTGCTAACATGCTAACCAGCCAAGTCTGAGGTGCATCTAACATTTTTCCAACCGACTATCGATGAAACCACGCCCACTTCTGTTTGACGAACGCCTTGTCGCAGCCTCCACTGTGCTGTGATTGGCTGGTAGACGTGAATCACACCCTTTTTTTTTAATAGGAATGTGTTTCAACTCAAGTGAAGCGTGAAGTCAGTGCTCCTTTACATTGGATACCGTCTGAGTTGCATTTACGTGAACACGAATCCGTCTGAATTCACCATATGACAAGTCTGGGCTTTTTAAGCTTGAGCAAACAGACACTAATTGACGCACAGTACAACCAAGGTGACATTTGATTTATGTTTTTGCCAAATGCCACAGTGAGTAAAATAATTTTTCCAGCCTTCAAACATGTCAAGAGTTCTTTCAATATTGTCCTCCTGCGAGCAGGAGCAGTGCAACAGTGGAGTTCATGGGGTATTGAACTGGAAGTACATTATAGCTACATCATGGGCTTACAGGCATTATTCTTATATTGATCCTAAACATACATTTGCATTCTAATGCTTCTCTTTAGTCCCCGTTTTATCTCTGCCTTCCCCTCTAGTGATCGGATCAGCTCCAGTGATCGGTGAGTTGAAGCCACACAGTGAGAACAACACTGATAAAAATCCATTTTGTCACTGTTCCCCTCAGAGGATCAAGACACCTTATCAATGCCAACACTGTGCTAGAGAGCTACTTGATGTTCCACGTCGTACATGTGGAGTCAGCAGGAAACAGAATATCTGGGTTGAGTTGTTGAGCATTGGTGAGGAAGGTATGATGTAGTCAGTGCAGGCGTTATCCATTTCGTTATCAATTAATTGCATTTAGGTGAGCAGCTCCCTACACCTGCCACTATAAAGGACAAGCAGCAGGGAAGGCTGGGGGGGGGATTTTAAATTCTTTAGGCATGTCTGTATTTTTCATCTGAAATTGTCGCACGTTTAAAAATAAATATAACCTCGCATTGTGTTATAGCATTTACATGCCGACTCCTTTTGGCCATCATTAAAGTTTCATCAAGGAAATTGTAAAACTGTTTAAAATGAGTCTAAATTATTTTGTCAACATTCATTCACTTTTCAGGAAAAAAACGGTTTCACTGATTCCTCTTGATCAACGCGTCTGCGGTCCAGCGAAATGGCAAACCTCATTCATAAAATCTGGAACAGATGCCATACATTCATTAACACTTCTGAATTCTCCAACAGCTACTGTAGCCAATAGCATCGGTGCTAACAAGGCTCACAGGGCACACTGGATGTGACAGCCAGCTCAGACTGAAGCTCTCACTTTGTGCCGTGTCTCCTATTTGCTAACAATGCTGCTAACGACTAATAGTTCGCAATACAGGCACAATAACAGCGCTATCTATTTAACAGCGAGCTGGTATCGAGCCCAGATTCTACTGTTTAAGGATTGCGTTGAAGTGTGTTTGTCAGCTTTGAATCTAAACAGTGAATTTCGCCATGCAATTAAGCCACTATTAGGGTCACCAAACAGGAACCAATAGCCTGCTCACACTTGCTTTAGCGTACCCCTCCGACCAGCCCTGCGCCCCGTCATGTGCTATCTCGTTGTGTCATTCTGCTGTGCTATAGCCTCTGCCCCCGCCGCTGCCTTCATGTGCTGCTTAGGCAAAATACAGAAAGAGACATGCAAAGCCACACATAGAAAACCCCCCCGAGAAGGTGCGCCCGCACTTTCCACACACTGTTGCATAATAGATAGGATATGGCAAAGGCAGCACAAAAGAAAGAGAGAGACTATTGTGTGTGTGTGTGTGTGTGTGCAAGAGAGAGAATGTGTGTTGCGATGGAGGGAGGGACTGAGAGAAAACTAATTAGCACAGCACTTTAAGCATCACTGGCCACAGACTGCCGCGAACGGGGACTGCCACAGACAATCCCAGTCAATTTTCTCACTCAGCGGAGAGAGCTGAGGCATGCTCTGACATTGTGTTTTATCTCAGCGGGCCTCTTCACTCATGTCAAGAGCTGGAGAGGGAGGACGAGAGAGAGAGAGAGAGAGAGAGAGAGAGAGAGGCCACGTTGTTGGTCAGAGAGTGGAAAAAAAGATGGTGAATTAAGAAGAGAAGGAGCCGTTGAAGCAGGATATAGTAGCAGAGGGAGACAGCTTAGAAGTACAAAATCCAGAAAGACAAAGACGCAAGCAGAGCGGGAGATAAAGACAAAGAGAGCAGAGGAGCGGCAGCACTTGGGCAGCAATGTTTGAATAGTCTCATTTATTGAGGATTTTCTTCAGCTTTGAGCGTTTTCAAAAATATGGGCGGCCTATACCTACAACACTTCGCCACCTCCGGTCTGTCACTGGATCGTATAGCTCATTCATCGACGACAGGGACGTGCGACCCGGAAGCAATTGTTGTCGGACAATCGAGAGGATTGGAAACAACGAGCGCCCCTTTGTGAGGCAATGCGGCGACGCAGAATTGGACTCACAACAGGGCTCCTTGTGTGTATCTGATGAACACTGTTTCCTGAAGACCAGTCGCATGTTAGCCCACATGGCCCCTGTGTGTGTGTACTAATCTGAATAAATCATCGTATGAGCTCTATTTTTATGGTCTCCCTGCCGTTTGTATAGTCACACAACACCCATCTACCCCACCGCACGCTGCAATATGCATCAACCCTTTTTCCCACTGGAAAGAATGATGTCCGAGGTGGAATGTCACCATATCGGGTTTGATGAAACATGCAGCAGTCATTAGGTTAGAAGATGAAAAACTGGGAATATACATCACATCTTTCCTTGAACTCATGACGTTTTCTAATTTAATCCATATAGCTCTCTTTGGGAACCTTATCAAACTAGAGGAAGCAATTGTGTTGTTGGATTTATCTACTCTGAGGTCCTGTTCTTCTTGCCTTCATGATCTTTATTTCATGGGCTGTATGCTCCTTTTCTTATTTTCAGCCTCTAATCACTGCACACAATCTGTGCAATGCACCGCTCATTCATGTGGGGGTGAGCACAATAAATGGAAATACAGAAAAAGCAAAAACAGGAGAGCTTTCTCCATTTCACACACACACACACACACAGAATCTGTGGGAATTCATTAGCGGGCCGCTGATTTATGGAACACTGTCGTCAGCGCATAATTAGCAGTTGAGGATTGTTTATGACGGTTTCGCAAGCCGAGTGGAAAGTGTGTGGTGGGGAGTGCGGTCCAAGGTCAAAGACAGGCCCGAAGGATGGGAACGAAAGGAAGGAAGGAAGACACCAGAGTAACCAGACCAGACGCATTAAAGCAAATGGCAAAGTGCACGCAATTAGCTGATAAAACAGTGTTCAGATCCCAGAAGAGATCCTACAGGTGTGAGGAGGGAAACATTGTCACTCACCGTAACTAACCGTTTTCGCGCGGCCACAGAAATATTACCGCGTGAAAGCTTTGCTGTTTTGAGATCAAGAGATAATTAT
Source organism: Leptoclinus maculatus (assembly GCA_032191485.1). Lineage (NCBI taxonomy): Eukaryota > Metazoa > Chordata > Actinopteri > Perciformes > Stichaeidae > Leptoclinus > Leptoclinus maculatus. Next base: position 9,666,366 of record JAVDOI010000020.1, on the reverse strand, counting down.
ATTGTGCTCGCGAGGAATACACAACAAGTAATCATTATCCTCGCCGGTCTCCATGAGATCCGGTTGTGTGTCAGGTTGCCTAATTACAGCCCAAGACCAGTGTGGGATACCAGCTCTTATTAAAAAGGCCATTTAAGTACACTTACGATCAATACACTATTGACTTTTTATTTCACCTTTAATTTCTTGTACGAAAACAACTGTCACTTTGAATGGAATATCTCTAATTAACAGTCACTATATTATTGAAATATATACAGAAAGGTCAGCGGACGCTGCGTATTCTGTTCGTGTGTGAGAGCACACACACACACACACACACACACACACACACACACACAGTTGAGAAAATCAAAGGCGTGTTCATCTTAGAAGGAGGCTGAATCAGTGTCTGATGTGTTCTCAGGTCAGCCAGCCTCTCTTCAGCAAAGCATGGCTCACGGTGTGTGTGTGTGTGTGTGTGTCAGATCAATACCCAGTTACAGACAACTCAGCCCCACCCTGCCTCAGGCCCTGGGCTCCAGGGAACACACACACACACACACAGAAAAAAATAAATCACACAGGTCTGGAGCTTTTAACCACCACATATGAGTCCGTCGCTGCTTCAGGCGCAAAGAGAGAAAAACAGAGAATAAAAAGGAAGGATAGGGAAAGGTGAGGGGTCAGTGGACAGCATACCACCGTGAGAAAGTTGTATCATGTGACATGCACACACCGGAGGGAGAGGGGAGGGAAAGTATAGCGAGCGAGAGATTGAAAATGACAGATAAAGAATCAAAGCGACAAGGACGAAGAGAGAGAGAGAAAGCACGGAAAAAATACAAATGTGCAGAGCGCAGGAAAAAATAAAGATTTTTGATTTTTTTTTGTTTTTGCTGTCATTTCTCCTGCCTTAGCATATATGACAACGTGCCATACAGTACAAGCCCAGCTGTGATCTGCCAGATCCCCCTACCTGTTGTGACAGCGCGGAGGTGAGCCTCTTCATGCTGTAGGAGTTCTCTCTATACCCTCCATTTGAGCTTTTTACAAGGCTCTACTATTAGTAACCGTCTGAAAAGTGTGGAGCTAGTACGAGATCAAGAGATAGAAAGGGAGCGTGGGGGAGGAGAATGACAGGGGAGATTCCTCCGGGCTCCCGCTGCGCTCCACACTTCTTGGCAAAAGGTGTAAATTGAAGTGAAAATGTGATTTGATTTTGATTGAAAACGTCTGCATTTCAATGTTTCACATCGTCTTCGACCTCAACCTCAGTTCTCACACAGAGAGCTTGGGGTTCTGCTGCCGCCGCTTCTTTCTGTTTGAGCGTCTTCCTTTAAAAGGGGATGGTTCACTTACTGAGAGTGAGATGAGAAGACTGATACCACTCCTGTCTGCACAGATAATACAAAAACAGCAGACAGCTAGCTAGGTTAGCTTAGCACAAAGACTGGAAACAGGGGGAAACAGTTAGCCTGGTTCTGTCCAGAGGTCAAATAAATCTGCCTACCAGCACCTCTAAAGCCAGGCTAGCCACCTTTCACCTCTCTGTTAGACCGTACACTACCTGAGCAAATGTAACTCCACCGCTGGCAAATAACGGATACTAATACCAAGCATGCATAATGCACACAACACGGCCTGAACAATCCTTCTGTTCAGGTTCCATTCATTGGTGAGGAAACAAATGGGCTCTTAAATGGTTATTGATCCGACGATCCCTTTGTGGAATATTCTCAGGCCAAAACATGAAAGGGCATCTCAGAAATCTCATCCATCATCAAATACCTTTGATTCCGCCCATGCGCAGCACAGCCCTGCCTCATCAAAACACAAACCACCGACGGATGAAGAGGCATAGATTAGAAAGTCAGTTCCTCAGAATTTATTGATTGCCTTCCCTTTTCTGTCTCCCCCCGTCTTTCTTTCCTTCTCTCTCTCTCTCTCTCTCTCTCTCTCTCTCTCTCTCTCTCTCTCTCTCTCTCTCTCTCTCTCTCTCTCTCTCTTTCTCTCCTCCACTGAATTTCGTGAAACCGCTGTAATCACCGGCAATTTGCAGGGCACCTCGCTGCTGGACTCTTGCCCGCTGCTGACAGAGGGCCAGCATATCTGTGTGTAAAGATGTGTGTGTGTGTGTGTGTGTGTGTGTGTGTGTGTGTGTGTGTGTGTAGGTGTGTGTGTGTGTGTGTGTGTGTAGGTGTGTCTAATGTGTGCGTCAAAAGGCCTATTTTGGAAAGATGGGGAATAGCTCGGTATTGGATTTGATGTACTGGAAGGGATTACCTGGGGTGGTCCCTCGACTTAAATTGAGTCAGGGGGCCACAAAGACACAGACACACACAGACACACACACACACACACACACACACACACACACTTTCAGTTCCCCTTTGGCCATGACTCCCTATCCTCATCCCATGTTTGAATAGCGCATACTGTATGAATGTTGGCATGACTCTATCACAATTCTAGATTTCACGGTGTAAATTTTGCAAAAACGTGGTGTAATAATGTAAAGATTTTGTCATACCCATAAAATACCCACTCACCCTTTTAACAGCACTATTATGAGTCTTTGCATGTGTATTGTATTCATCATGCTTAAGTCTGTTAAGATCCCTTTGAAAAGTAGGCTTTTACCATTTCTTTCCCAAATAAAAGTCCCTGTATTATAAATGCTATATAGTAGAGCTTTTCCAAAGCTTCTAACATTAACAAATGATGTGTAATCTACTTTGTGGTACGCCACACATGTTTTACTGATGCATTATTCATTGCTGCGTTCATAATATACACCATTTTATTCTCTTTTTATTTCCTAACATCTGGCCAGGGACATCTTGATCAATGCATTGACTGTGACAAATAAACAGATGAAGTCAAATAAAAGGCCCAGTTTCCACCATCCTATGTTGGAGGGTTTGAAATGGGAGGAGAGGAACAGAATACTGTTACAAATACCGAAAGGATGAGTGTGTCCACCTCCCACTGTGGGTGCTGCTGGTTCGTTTCCCTGCAGCTGTCAGCGTCGAGGCTTTCGAAAAACGTCTCCGTCCCACAGCAGCGTGGGAAATCAGCTGACATTACACGCGAGGGTCGAAAGTCCAAAACGCTGCTCTGGTTACATTTTATATGAGCCCGAAACTATCGCTGGCTACGCTGAAAGGTGCGTCCCGCGTCTTGCAATTTCCTTCCATCCGTTTCCATTTGGCTGGACAAATTGAGAATGAAATCGACAAGAAAAATCCATATCGCGGCATGTAACATCATGTAATTATGTAATGGTCATTGAGAGGCAGTGGATTACTAGGCCTTGTGTTGTCACGGATGTCGTAAAGGCCCCGTTGCCAGACATGATTGCCTCCCATTAATTGTCAGCATTGATGTCAGTCAGTTGATGGGAGTCTAGCATCAAATAGAGAGTAGCTTGATCGAGGAAATGTCTCTAATCCATTCCGCAACATATAAGGATACAACACAACGCCCAGATTCTGACCAGCCAATCTCTTTTATCACACACACACACACACACACACACACACACACACAATGGACGAGTGCGATCAATTCCAAAGGAACATCAATAGCTCCGACAGCTGATAGGTGCGATAGTAATATCAGGACAGCTTGGCGCTACTTCCAATCGACTAAGCTATCATTAGGAAACAAGGAGTTAGGGTACAATGGGGTAGGAGTGCACAATCCACCTGACAGACCAACAGTGGCAAAGCAAATGTGTCTTTAATAACCCCGAGGGTCAATGAAAAAAAGAGCATTTTCTAATGATTCCTCATGTATTGTTTTCACAACAAATGGAGACCACACTCATTTGTCATGCTTTCGCTGAGGGAAAGTCACCACCTGAGCGTGTTGTGTCCCAACACAACAGAGGTATTACAGTAATGAATGGGGTAGAGCCATAGCAGCTATTATAAAGACCACGCATAATCTTCAACAATAGTGAAGTGCCACATAGTCCCAGTACAACAACACACACCTACAAAGTCTCTTTGTCATCTTTAACACAGATTATCGAGGTCACCCTGAACCCGGCTGATGGTTTCCCCCAGAGAGGACGAGGGCACCTCGAGAAAAATGTTGTAATTGCCAAGACGTTCAGACAAACTGCAGAAAAACACATCTGGGAAGAAGAGAGTTTTCTCCATCAAATGTGACCAAACAGACACAGAGACATCATGTGTGTGTGTGTGTGTGTGTGTGTGTGTGTGTGCACAGAATATGTTGTCACCGATTATCCCTAAATCCTGGAGCCCGTGAGTCTGCACTCAAAGCACTCTACTCGGTCCCAGCAGGACTTGGATGCTTTTTGGACGGCTGATTGCAAAGGCTGGCTGCAGTCTTTCTTTGAACCAAAACAGCTTTTTCACCGTCCTGTTATTTGATCATCACTGAACTGAACGTGAGTTGACGCCGGTCTTGTTTTAGCGATGCAAGAGGAGGACAAGTTACACCCAATCGGAAGCATTTAAAAGCATCTTGTTGCTTCTGTTGCATTGTCATCTTGTGTTTTGATTTACTTCTTTGTTACAGATTAGGGATTGGACCGTGCGATGGACAGGCGATGATGGGGGCGTTGCACTGGACCGTTGAGGTAAAGAGGGAGTTGAACCGGAAGGCAAAGCTATCGATTTACCAGTTTCATCCATGTTCCGACGCTCACACATGATCACGAGCTTTGGGTAGTGACCGAAAGAGTGAGATCGTGGATACAAGCGTCCTAAATTAGTTCTTTCCACCACTTCAGGAATATTACAACAACTCATACTCATACATACTTCAACAGACATTCATGGTCCCCAGAGGAAAAGGCCTACGGACTTTGGTGATCTCCTAACTTTTCCTATAGCGCCGCCATGAGTTTTTTTTTAACTATGCGATTCCCATGAAATGATATAAATGGTGCCCAGAGGATGAATCCTAATGTGAGAATTGGGAGAATGTTAGCATGCTGACATTAGCTTTTAGCTCAATGCACCGCTCTGTACAGCCTCGCAGAATATGTCTAACAATGCCTTTAATTGTATCGGAACTATTTCTGTAAATAAATATGGCATTAAAAAACCGCAGTGCCCAACAAACACAAGCAAACAATGCCACATGCACAAGCGTTCGCTCCCTCCAGCTGATCCGAGTTCACGGGTCTTGAGCTTCGGCTTTCATCAGACACCGGAAGCCTCACGGCACGCAATCTTACACACATTGAACCACACACTTCTGATTTATGGCAGAGCTATTTTTAGATGCCCACAGATCTTCATTTAGTATCAGCCACCACGAGTCTCCAGGAGGTAGAGCCACTTTTACAGACTTGATTTCCAGGACCCACACGAATAATTACGATGCATGGGTCGGGCAACATGAGAGGGATCCGTTTCTAATGTCAGCCATGTTTATGGCATGAGCATAAAGGCATCTTTAAATAGAATTCATGTCGAGCTCAGTTTAAAAATAGATATTATTGTTCATACATCATGATGCTAGCAGCCGGAGTGCATACATGCAGCTGCACTCTGTAACCAGCACTATTTTCCGATGGTCCCATCAATCAGAACAAACAGACTGCTGTTAGCTGAGGCTGTATTTTAGCTCACCTGGGTGTTGTTTTTTATCTTTGTGTGTGTGCGCGTGTGTGTGTGTGTGTGTGTGTGTGTGTGTGTGTAAGAGTGACAGGGTTCTCAACACAGTGCAACGTTTAACGGGGAAAAGCGGAGAGAGCTCATGGCAGGCTGCAGCGGTCGTGGTTTATTTGACAGGCGCTCCCCCTCAAAAAACCCCGTCGAATGACTATAGGTGCTGGGAATGACGGCTGACATCACCGGCGCCACCCCTGCCATTTCAGGAGATTTCAACAACAGCAGCAGGGTCAGCTGAGCCAGTGATTGGTAGGTGACATGTTGCTCAAAAAGTGTGAAAAATACTGATTTGTGCAGAAAACGCTATTCCCCATGCAGAGGATGTGGACCATTTGCGCTATCCTCGCTGTAGCTTGTGGCAAGGTGAGAAGTAATGCTTTTCTTTGTAATTGATTTGCTGCGACTAAAATATCGTATTGCTCAATGCATGCTAGAGATGCACCGATCGGAAAAAAAAATGAGACTGGAGCTTTGCTGTCAATTATAGTTCTTAGGAAGAAAATTGGCCATCGTTGCACATAACAGTAAGAAAACCGGATTTGAAGGAGAGGCCTTTCTGATGTCAGAACATGCTGTTTGGAGGCTCTCATGTAGACGGCGTCCATTCTTGTTAATGAGAGAAAGGTTATTACTCCAAAATATCCGAGTGAGTTTATCCAGGCTGGTTATGCACAGACTCACAAGTGAAAATTAGCGTCACTGAAATATTAATACGTAATGAATAAATGAGCATATAAAAACCCAAACGTGTTGCAAATAGAGGTGTTTAATGCCACATTATCATTTTAAGCACGTCATTGTAAATGGTATATTACATCTCTATCACAGAATATTGCTCGAGTCATACATGGGAGGTTGTCGTCAAAAGTGCAAAATCATAGTCATGACCTACTGCAGTTTTTTTTCTAGTGTGTACCATTTGTTTGCTCATATACACAACCATTGTGTGCTCAAGCATTTGCTAATTAGATGATTTAAGCTGAAGACAAAGGCCAATATATTCCTTAGTTTAATGAATCCATTGGCTGAAACCATTCTCCAGTAATTGCATGGTGTGGTGTGGCAGCTTGTGTCTTCCAGGGCTTTGAGCCCAGAGGACGGAGGCCAGCTTGAAGATGTGTTAAGCAACTCTCTATTGAATTTGAATATTTAACCAGCTCCCATTAAATCACTGATTAATTTGAGGGCACTCCAGAAGTTGCCACAGCATGACGGAGAGAATGAGGATTGGAAGGAGCGAGTGTGTGTTGGATGACTGTGTGGACACGTTGTTGGTGAAAGTATTTAAACTTTGGACGAAGGCAATCACGAATTATAAAACTAAGTAATTGCTTTACTCCTAAAGTGACCCTTTAAGGACTGCGCTGAATTTATTGGGGGGGGGCAAAAACAAGACCCTCCTCAGAATGTATTTATATTTGTTGATGCATTTAATTTAAGATTGGCGTTACACTAGTGACTGGGCTCATTTCCCATAGAGCATCTTCAGATACTGGACACTTCAATTTGCACAAATCCATTTTACCAAATTTTAAATCTCGGCAATCTGAGCTGTGCTGTGCGTTAAATCTGCACCAGGGCCCAGGCACCAGCTGTGGCTTCTGAGGGGCTTGATAAACGAATATTTAATAATACTCTGCCAGCTGACACAAGAACCCTGTAAAAGTGTCGTAAAATGCCCTTGATGACTGAGCCTCAGGCCGCATGTCACAGGCAATAAATCCTCACATGTAAATAAAGAAGCAGCTTTGTTCTTGTAAAGCACAGGAGATAGTTTGTAGATATTTACAATGCATTTTACAATGATAGCAGTGCTGTTGGACATTCAAAGCAACACATGGGCTGGTTTTACTCTAAAAGTTGTAAAACTCTAAAAAGTCCCGTTTTGGAAGATTTACTACCAAACTGTACCGGTTGTCACTACAATTAAAATAATAATATTTTCTATTTTTCTTACTTGTTTTCAACGCTTTCCGAGACATCTGTCCCATTCTGGCAGATTCAACACAACCTAAACCAGAAATAAAAACAAACAAAATACAAACAATGCACCACATTATACAGTAAGCGGACGTGCATGAATGCGCGGCACACTTAATTAAGGATCCCGGGTTTGGGGCTTTTAAAATGTAGTCACCTTAAGTGGGGGTGCAGCTGCTCCGCTTGCCCCACTGCTCAGGCGCCAATGATTGTATTGTATTATTAAAGATTTGCTTTCACTCTTTTGGGAGGGCTGGTGTGTAAACGTCCTGCTAATGTGAGCTTGCGTCCAGAACCAGCTCCCACACAGTGAGGAAATATACTAAGTGGATGTGCAATCCCACAATCACATAAAATAATGTTCTTGGAAGTAGATTTGGGGTACCACTGCTGGTAGCGAGCTCCTAACCCTAACCTCAGAATAAATGCTTGATAAGTGACCTTTGAGTAGCTCAGGGTTGCTTTTTGTGCACATATAGTCGGTCCTCTCAAAAATGAAAAATGCTTTTTGCCGACCATTAATCTCCGAGGTTTGGCTGACTACAGCTCACCTCGCAATTTCCGCACAGTTACAAAAACTCTACACTCACCAGCAGCCGATGTACGTGAAAGCAGCTGCCTTTGCATTGCTCGAGGGCACATTGAGGAATACGTTGGTTATTCGCTTCCTCCCACGCAGTTTTCATGCATATTCTCCGTTTGCAGAATGAGCAACATTCTAGTCACAAGCTTCACTGACCTTTAAGCTCCCACCGTCCGCCATTTAAAACCAATGTGAGCTTTTGGAATTCAAGCCGTGAGCTCCCCCTCACACACCAGCTGACAATCATTACAACAGACGGATGTTTATTAAGCCAATCAGGTGGCTAGTGGCATGTACAGATGTTACCGATGCCCAGGAGATGCTTTGAGTGGCAGGTCCAGATGTTGGAAAGACACGTTATGAAAGCTGGAGATGCACACATGCAGATTGTTGTGAATGCACACATGGGGCTGTGGAGCTGTATTCATTAAATGTGATGGAAGTGAGAGCTGTATTGTTTAATCACTGATGATTTCATTTTTGCTTTATTCCAGCTAATTCCCCCACGTAAAAAAAAAGACAATCTTGTACACACACTCACACACACACTGCACACACACACACACACACACACACACACACACACACACACACACACACTGCTGTGGAGAGATACCTGATGCCTTTCTCCAGAGAAGACACGTTGTCATGGCAACGTGCTGAAGCGCCAGCTAATGGTCTTCTTACCAATTTAATCCATATTACTCTCAAAGGCACAGCTGACTCCTCAACCTGTCACATGCAGAGTCCTTGAGGTACACGCACACACACGCACACACACACGCACACACACACACACACACTAAATGCAAAAACTTAAATGAATGTTGAGGATCCACAATTTCACTCCGCGACACGGTAAACTTGTTCAAATATATGCTCTGCGTGTTTACACAAACACACTCCATCATATTGACAGGTTCATAAGGAGATTTCACTTTCATCGCCATCTTTACTGGACACACACACACACACACACACACACACACACACACACACACACACACACACACACACACACACACACACACACACAGCCATGTCCCAGAGGAATCCATCTTCATTTGCTGTGTTTGAGAGCAGCCCTGAGATTCAACTGGGTTCTCCACCATAACTCACCCCTCATGTCTCCAGATGCTCCTCTCTGCTGTCTGAGCAGAGCGGCAACATTTCCCCACAACCAGTGGGCGCGAGCTTCACCGCCGCCATTCTCAATCATTTCCCTGCAGATTAAATGGCGTTTTCATGTTTTTATGACTAATGTTAAAGAAGTTACATTACATTGCCTGATCCAAGATACTTAGAGCAACAGATCGCTTTTCATCTGAGGTCGGTAGGTACATTAATGCAAATGTTTAAAAATGATGTTCAGATAGAGAGCAAAGATAATTTTGTAATTTTATGCAGTCCTTGTTTATTCACCCAGAGACAGCCAATATATTAAAGGAATACTTACCCACAAAAATTACCATTTGTATATTAATGACATACCCCATGTTACCTCGAATACTTTAAAATAAACATTGTTTTTCAAGCATGCCTCCAGAGTGCACGGGGAAATTGGAAAAACGGATGAAAACAGAGTATTTCCTGGATGAACTGCATGGACTCGCAGCATACAACTGGATGAACGAGACTTGGATTACAGCGCATGTAAACGGATGTGTTGATATAGTTTTAGTGTTTTTAACCACAGCAGATATTTAGGGGAGAGCCAGTACGAAAGAAACACTTTTCAGATAAAACATAATTTAAAAATATAACGTTTCAGTCGGAAACCTAGTTCTGTTGTGATCAACAACTCACATGTGGGTTCGATCAATACCAGGTGTTACTTTGCACAAATATGGAACGACTTTGGTACGATTTGGCTTTGAACGGACGTTGCACATTGTTAGGGGGAAGAAGGGTAAAATGTGTAATTTCTATGAATAAAAGGTTATATTTCCATATCATTTCCATTCAAGTTGTTAATAAAGCTCACAAAACCAACTCTTTTTAATCACGCCTACCTTTGAATTCGATTTTACTGGCGAATGCAAGGCCCTCTGAATAATATCCACCCATCTGGTTGTCTCTAGTTTTTGGAAGCAAAGTACGGTTAATTATAAATAGGTTGTCTTTGTGAAGTGCAGCTCGGTGTGTTTGTTTGTTTGCTTGCTTGTGTCTGTCTTAGCGGACACGGGCAGGTGTGTTGAGTGTGATTAATACTTTGGCAGACAATAGAGCAGAGACGCAAAATTAGATTAAAAAAGATGTGTACCTGTGCTGGTTTTCTTCTGCATATGGCAGTGGGAGCATAAATAAACATGCAATACAAAATGCGGTAATACAAGCACATTAGGTGTTGAATGAGGCAGAGAAAATATGCAACATTTAACATTCTGAGCTCATATAAAAAGGGGGTATGTGCAGAGATGTGTTGATGTATAATTCAGAAACCATGGGGTGGGCTGACATTTCTGAAGGCCTATGATCTGCTGGGGGACTTTGGATGCTAAGCTAAGCTAAGCTAAGCTAAGGCTAGACTGCACTAAGCCGGCTGGTACTAAGAGAGTTGGTCGAGAGTAATCTGTCTGTGTTCCAAAACCGGCGCTATCCTGCGGGAGCTCATTAGCTTAGCATTCTGCCTCAGTGGTCCTGCCTTGAATGAATGGGAGCACAAAGACGGAAACAAGCACTTTGTGCCCGTCGTCATGCTGCCTCCCACACATCGTTCTACTGCCACATTTTCTCTCTCGGTCCTTTCTCGCTCTCTATCTTTTTTCCTTCTTACCCTCCACTCACTACCCCCCACCTTTTTGTCACCGAGTAGTCCAAACGTGAAGCTTCTATCCGTTCGCTTTCCAAACCTTACTTTCAGATCCATTTTAAAGTCAGCCCACGGGAGCCCATCAATGAGCCAAACAGCCCTTTTCAAAAGCTCCCGTCCTGGGCCCTCCACCAAAGAGATCCTCCTCTGACTGAAGCTACCTCACTCAACTTCCTCTCACGGCAACTCAAACCCAGGCCTAACAGTTGTCTCCTTTTTTGTCAAAGCTTTAGTGCGCCATCTGCTTTCTCCCGTACAATTAGCCCTCTCTGCCTGACAGCAAGTGAGACATTTACATCTCCATTGTGCAGCTTTGCGGAGTTGCACTTAGCCTCTCTCCGCGGCTACAAAAGACAGGTGAGCCAACAGTCGAGGATTCGCGTTAATAGACGTTGTGGAGGTGAAAGCCGGCTTCCCACTGGAAATGGTGCTCTGCCGTATCTCGGTTGGTGCTCTTTGACAGCAATGACTCACACCCACCTGTGGAGTCGGATATATGGACTTTAATTAGAGGCTTTTTAACTGAGATGTCGACTGTCTCAGTTGGTTATTAAGAAGGGATTGCCTGCACTGTCTTAATGATTAGTAATGAGCATGCAACCTCTGTGGAAATCAAGCCACACTCTTAGATCTGGGTTCCTCTAACAGGGAGCGCTCTTTATGACGTATTCTGTGCATGTACGCCTCTATTATTCAGCAATTCTTGGAGTGCGGCGTAACCGATCAAAAGCCCTCACGCCTCCACTGTTTTTTATTATTAATCAAGAGATCTGCCAATTGTGAGTCACTTTAACATGCACCGTGAGGAAACACCTGAGCAAGTTTGTTCATATGCATCCACACAAAAGATACAAACTAAAATGAAGTGACTCGCATACTGTACATTACACAACGAGACCGTCAAAACTCTAAAGGCACTAAAGGTTTCGCGTCGAACCGGAGAGATCGTCGTGCGAATTACACAATAGTACAGAGGGAAGAAAATCCGATGAGCGGAACCAGCCGGGATCAGCAGTGGGGGAGGGGACCGGGACCGGAGATCAGAGCCCAATCCTCTCCGAGATACTTCACATGCATCCGAGTGTTGCACACACTGAGAAGAAGGAACGTTTGTCAAAGCTTTGCGGGGGTAAAAAAAAGGCAGAGAAGAAGAGAAAAGGCGGTTGTAAGGGAGGGGAGAAAAAAAAAGGGGGGGGGGAGTCTTCCTGTCAGTTTTTGAGCATGAGCCGAGGTACAGTGGAGGGACACGCACCCGAGAGGCGAGGATATCTTTTGAAGTGCGCCTCCATCAAAGCGCGCTTGCTTCCACTCATTTTGAATCGCTCCACATCCCCCTCCAGTCATCATTCCTTGTATTTACTGCTTCCTCTCAGTGAATGAAGAGAGTGATTGGCATGCACACTGAAGTCTACCTGGGGGCAACCAGAAAGCTACACACCTGAGCTTGAAGCTTATAAGGTACTCACACACTGCAGCCCAAAGAGCGTTAGTATGGAGCCCGAGCGTGCTGGAAGAGTACTTTTTTTTCCTACTACAACTGCAAACATCTCGTCGGTTTCTAGCTCAATCTGCATGTCAAATTGGTGACGGTAACTTGTAAGGAAAGGTGTTATCAATGCACCCGCAAAGGCACTGAAGACAGCTAGTAGTAACCGTGAATGTAAGTAAGCCTAATGCATGATTTGCACCGTAAAAAAAAAAAAAAGATAAAAGTTTATGGGACGAGGGTTTCATGAGGAAAGGAAATGATGAAACCTCAAGGATATAAACAATGCTGAGGAAAACTGAATGTACACACTTTAGTTTGTTTACAAGAATAGCTCATTGGGCACCTTTAACAACCTTTGAGGTTCAAAAAATCATCTTTGTTGGACCTTTGGTGACAAAAGAATGAATTAAACATGGTGTATGACCATCACAAATCCCATAGCTACATGTTATCTGACTAAAGTATAGTGTATTAACATTCAGTGTTTGCCCTAGGTGGTGTTTTGAGTCTCAGAGATGCATGTGATGGGAATTGTGGTCAGTCAAAGGCTGAACTTTAAGAGACACCTGCCGAAAGATGTGTCATTCCAACACAGCCCGAGGATCATACAAAATAAGAGCTACGTATATTCATTCAGGGTTTGTCAGTAACTATGATGAGGCTCGTTGCATGTGGGAAATGATATACACTGTGATTCCTGTTATTATGACCTTTGACACTCATTTGAATTCCTGCAGGTTGCGTATATAATTCAGACGCTTCAACCAGCGGATTGTGGAGCAGCGATGTGTACAGACGGGGAGAGAGGGAAAACACACACACACACACACACACACACACACATCCATAACCCCCATGTGATTGGCCGTGAGTTGAATTCATATTATCTGGTTGCCTCTTCCAGTCATGTCATAATAAATCAAGATGATCTCCCACCATAGTCATTTATTAAAAGTATTAAGCGCTATTGTGGAGATTAGAATAATGCAGATTTTTGATTTAAAAAAACAAACAATAATTCAAAGCTATCCATCATTGTTCCTAATAGTTTTGGGGTTTTTTTTCCCCCAAGTGACCCAAAAAGGAACGTGCTGCAAATATAAATACGACTAGAAAGAGACAAAAACAAACGGCAGGATGAGAAATGACAGGGGATTTCAAGCATGATGTATTTAAATGTTTTTTAACTGTTGATCGGTAAATTGATACAGCCACCTGTACACACACGTAAAGCGCACACACAGAATAATTGCATTGGGGGGTTGAGAATCCTCTTAAATGCATGACTGTTGAAGGCTTCTGTTGGCACATCCGTTACGCTATACCTTGACAAACACAATGACGGAGATGCTGCAGAAATACATCCCCAGATGTCTTTGATATGCCGTACAGTTTAAACACTTTCTTTCAAAAAAAACACCAAGTAAAAAAGTTTCAGGAAAGACTTTTGTTCTTCGGCTCTCAAGCAATGACGGAGGTTAGAACCGTAAATCACAATTGGTTGGCAAAAAAGCGAAACTTTATTATTTTGGTTCAGTCTCACTGCACTCATCAACCCTTTTTGCATCTATGTTGTGTAGATAAATACCATTAAACATTTTTGATTATAACGCCACGGTCCGCTCCCAAACTATCGACAGTTTGCCAAAAGAGTAGTGCAAATACTTATTGTGCGTTGAAATGCTACATTGTGTCATACTTCCAGCGGCTGAGATGACTAATTATCACCAGATGGAGGGTCATATTTCCCCGTCCCGTGACATCACATTATTAATCCTGCGAGACAGGAACGGAGAATTAGTCGGCTACCTATCATCTTTAGATTAATGTGACAATAGGTTCCAGCCATGCTGCTGTCACAGTTCTGCTCTGTAAGGTGTCCGGTAAACTGTGTGAAGCCCAACCAAGTGCTGCAGAGTTCATATTACTCCCACAGTTCCTCCTGCTCCTTCAAACCTCTGAAGTCCGACAAGCGGTTTGCTCCGTCGTGTTTTTTGTCAGCTGGTGTCGGGAACATCAGGGGGATCCGTTTATTGATTCTTTGAGATCATGAGCCATGTGACAAGACGTGCTCAGTGAACATAACGAGAAAAGTTGTGAAGATGTGAATCCTTCTACATTATGGATGATTTGTCTCTCACCGTTTGAATTGTCACTTTCCATCTGTCCCTTTTGGATAATTTAATCCCCGCGTGCTGATCAAAAAATTCCTCGTCCTTCTTTGGCAACATCCTTTCAAGCCTCTCGATCCTACGTTTTCAGAAGCAAATATATGCAAGTCTGAGCCCTTATTGAATACTATTTAGCACATAAATCATGTGCAACATACAACAAAGGTATTTTTCGCTCGGGTATTGGGGGGGGGGGGGGGGGGGGGGAATGCAGGATTTTTCAGGTTAATAAAAGGCCGAGCAGGGAGCTTTATTTTTATGCACTAGCAGATATGTGGCCATTACTGCCATCCCTACACTTGGCAGCCTGACAGTTTAAATTGTGGAGAGAGAAAAACATTATTTATGCTACATTTGCTGGTAGTTGCCTCACGCACTGTTATGTTGTGTTTAAGTCAGTTTGCCACTTCCTTCACACAAACACCTACGTTTTTTTTTCCCAGACTGATCGTTGGTGCCTACGAAGCAGAAGAAAGACAGCAGCCTGTCCGCTCTGGGTAACATCTTGGTAAAGTTTGAATTAATGAGGAAATAGAGTCGGATAGGCTTCCCGTCTCTTCCCGTCTCTGTCTCACACACACACACACACAAACTGGCTTCAATCAACTCACTGGCGGACAAACTAGAAGAACTACAGAGAACCAGGCCCCAATTATTTCTGTTGTCATGGATCCCATGCAGTTTGTACTGCAAGCAAGGTGGAAAACGTCAACAGTGTTTTCGCTTCACTATAGCATACCAAAAAATCTTAATGCAGAAATATACATTGCTCGAATGCCAAGTACTTGTTCTGGCATCTCCACCGAGAGGAGTTGTCAGCACCAAGGCCATATCAGCAACATTCGTTCAGTGTTTCACTGAATACTGGCAATTTCCTTGACATTTGAGCAACAATTGCAGCAGTAACTACACAACAGCGTAGAACAATTTTTAAATCCTTTTAAATTGGAAACCCGACAGCATTGAGTTGTAGTAGCACAGAGTGTACCGGTGTAGTCTTGGTCGAGTCTAAATGAGTTGTGCTATGCTGCTATTACGTGTACTAGCTTTAAGGGGCTTCGAGTTAGCACACTTGCGCGCATACTGGTACGCTTGCGTGCTTGCTCGCGTAAATGCGCGTGCGCGCTCACGCAACAAGCACACGCAAACATAGAAACATAGATTCAAATCAGATACGCACTAAAGGTCACAGTGGGAGCACGAACAAAACCGCTAATTGGTCACGTACAGTATATCTGCAGTCCTCGCCTGTAGGCTTCTGGTTTGCCACAGAAGGTAATGCACAGAGAGCTGAAATGCATTTTTTACCCTCCAAAGTGACCAAATATAACTGTGTCTTGGCCCGATGCTTGTTGTGGTGCAGGATTCGCACTCTGAGGCAAGTTAGCAAGAGGAGTAGGAGGAGATTTGTACATGTTGGCTGGAATTCTTGAATATTCCATGTTTTGGCTTCAAGCATTTAAAGCTGGTAATCTTGTCAAAGTGACTTCAGATGAGTGAGCAGCTACAAGTTAGTCGTCTTTGTCAAGAGCACGTCAGCAGCACACTTTGAGACTAGCTGTGCTGCGGTTGAAGACCATCAGAAGATTAATGTTAGTGACCCGCCCGCCGTGTTGAAAACAGTCGAGCAAACACCTCCCACCTCCCAGAGCAAACTTTCTTATTTGACAGCAAATGTCATTGTAACCACTAAAAAGGAGGCAAAGAATACTTTAGTTTATAACCAAATACCTGCACAACTAATGACATGTTGGCATGCTGACGTTAGCATTTTGCTCTCAGCACTGAATTGTACTCTCGCACTGAAACAATGCTGTTATTTTCTTTTTTATCAAGACAAATATACATGTTTACTTGGTAGTTGACTTGCTCGTGACTTCATGATGTCACTCACACCTGTTTTTAAAACCAGGTTCGTGTTTGCGCTGATACCGTATGGGAGGTATGCCATGTTTTGCCGTTGAACACGTGAGAGAGAGAGAGAGAGAGAGAGAGAGAGAGAGAGAGAGAGAGAGAGAGAGAGAAACTGTTGCTGGAGAGCTCTGATTGGAATCCTGTCTTGGCTAATAGCAGGATTATGTCTGAGTCCTCCTAAGCCTGCTCTGCCGGGTTTGTATTCAGTTATAGCCAGGGTATCTCCTGGGTTTTGTTATGAGAGAAGAGTTATCGGATGTGTGAACGTAAACATTAGGACAAAGGCATTCATGGGCAAATACCTAACGCTCAAAACGACCGAATCTTTTTTTTTTTTTTTTTTACACATCACAATCAAAGCGGTCCCATTAATCGGTGTGTAGACTTTTCACTCATGACTAAACCCGCTGATTTGCAAGGTGCAAAAGTTAATCTACTTTGCATAAATAAATTGGTAAGCAGCATCTGCTCCATCTTAAAGCTTGAAATGGAAGTCAGGAAATTGGCTGATTATTCATACACTATACTGACAAACCAGAACATGTGAATGAAATTATTAAAAAGGGCCCCGCAAATAAGATGTGGATGTGAAGTGATAGTTGGAAGGGATTCAGTGATGTTTTAGCCAATACAAATGAATTCAGCGATATAGAAATGAAGTGGGGTCAGAGTGCATTGGTCGCACTCGAGCGATGTCTCTGGAGCGGGATGGGATTCAAGGAATATAGATAATATAAGGGTTTCTTTAAACGAATGATGTTCATATGATCTACACAGTCACCACTACCACATTTTCAAGCACATTTGAACATCAACGATGATATTTTGAGAAGATTCAATTGACTCTCTTCTTCATTATGTAATGCCCGAGCCTGAAAAGTTTACAGAAAATGACTTTGTAATCAGTTAACTGAAGATATTAATTGGTGTAAAACTTAATTGAGTCGTTCAAATATACTTCTGTATACCCGATAAGGCATGAGCATAACATGCATATTCCCTGCTGGTGTTTGTCGGCCAGTCGGTCCACCACTTTGGATAATATTCCTGGTCCCCAGAGGATGCACCCTAATCATGTTGTCGATCCCCTGATTTCTGCTGTCGCGCCACCATCGGCTCAAACTTTGAACTTGTCCGTTAGTTTGGTTTGTGACCAGAGATCTTCAAAGCAATGACTTTCTCATCAGCCTCGGCTGTATTTAGTATTTAATGAAAGCATGAATCATGTGATTTGGACTTTGCCCAAGTTTCCCGCCAACATTTCCAAAGCAATGACTTAAAACTCATCACCACGTGCCCTTGATCTCTGAGTCGGCTAACTAAAAATAACCAGTTGAGAGTGGTCATTTTAATGATGGAGTTAATGTTGCGGTACCAATGGGTAGACATTCCCAACAAGTCTCCCCTGACTCCCACTCCCTCCATTCCTTTCCAGCTGTTTGGCAGAAAAAGAAAACCATCCGTCACGAGCCATTTGTGAGGTCGGTGCCTTTGCGTGCATATAATGTGTGCATGTGGACGTTTGCCAAGTGAAAAGCTAGCGTCCGTCCTTTGTGTCCGCGTGTCTCCCAGGTGACACATCGCATCTTGTCACCACGGTGACTCACATTCGCTTGGAGTGGTCCGGGGGTTCAGGGGGGGGGACAGGAAAATGAGCACATAAACACGCCGATATTCCCAACAACTTGCAATTGCTGTAAACGTATACTTGCGCGCACACACACACACGCTCGACCACTCACCCGAAGGTGTTTACTCACACATGGGTGCACCAAACTGGGGAGAGATGCTAAATGATTGAAAGGGCTGCACAGGGACCCTGGAACATGCCAGCGTTTATACATTCTCACTGTTTTAAGGCCTCCTGAGCCCCGCTTCGCATTACAAAAACACACTTTTTCTTGCCTGCCACATCACATGATGCCAGCAAGCTGTGTAAAGTGTATCCTTTGGCAAGACTGTGGGTTCCAATAATCCAGTGCAGGTGCGCTCATGATTATGCACTGGGGATTTATGAGAGGGAGCGGAACAATCAAGTGAAGAAAGGTCACGGCGCTGTTGGGAACGAGGCTCTGGTTCCCGGCGCTCTACTTGAGCTTTTTCCGGAGTCTTGGATTTTTTGTTCTGGTGTGAGCGGTGGCCCTGCCGGCTGCCTTAAATGGGTCGGTGTGAGCCTGCAGAGCCCTAGAATCATCCTCGAGACCTGCAACAGTAAGTCGTCGAGCTCTTTTGTCTTACGTAAATACTTTGTTCAATTTGGCGTTTATAGCCATGACTGTTTCCTGATATATATATATACATGATATATTTGAATGTTATTGAGCATAAGGGGCACTACAGCTGCCTACATGTGCTGCATGTAATGTGAAACGGCAGCATGATTGGGTAGCTTCTTGCAATTGTCAGTGGCCCTTTATGGTGTTTATTGATTTGGAACGATGAGATAAAGTGTTGCTTACTTGCAAACACGGTTCCTATTTCCTGTCGCTAAATATTCCATTGTTTATTTAAAATGTTTTTTTGTTTTTTTTTACTTTTGTAGTCAATATTTAAGATATGGATACGTGGATGAGAGATGTGGCTGTAAAACAATACATTTTAAGTATCTGTAACAAAAGGTTATTTTCATCAGTAATGTGCTCAACGTCTTATGTGACATATAAACCAAGGACTTTGTGCATCCATAGGCTTTTCTCGTCTCTTTATAGGCTATAGTCATAACTTAAAAGCATTAGTGCAGAGGCTGAACTTCAGGTTCAGGCGACAGACTCACTCTTCATCAGATTCAGAGAAATGCTTTTGCTGCTGCCCGCTAAACACAGACTGAGAGGTGGTGGTGGTGGGGGGGGGGGGGGGGGGGGGGGAATATATGGTTCAGCGTTTCCCCCTCACAAGAACAGCACAGTAATCAATTCCGTTTAGTACAAATCCAATGCACTTAAACTTCCAGCGCGAATAACCAGAGGCTGCAGAGCAGAGGTACATTTATCGATAAAGCAATTAATTCAAACTCCTCCCCCCACCTCCTCCCCCCTCCTCCTCCTCCTTCTCCCCCATCCGCGGAAAAAAAAAAACGGCACTCAGGTAACCTTTACGCAAAAGAAAT
Organism: Leptoclinus maculatus; assembly: GCA_032191485.1. NCBI lineage: Eukaryota > Metazoa > Chordata > Actinopteri > Perciformes > Stichaeidae > Leptoclinus > Leptoclinus maculatus. The sequence continues at coordinate 9,646,675 of JAVDOI010000020.1, read as the reverse complement.
AACGCTTTAAACGTTACGTAAATAGAGCAAATTCCTCTTGGAGCACCTCAGGAATGAGCTACGGAGCAATGCATTGCCACGGGGGAAATTGCCAAACAGGAACAATAACATTGAGCGAACAATGTCAACAAAGAGAGAGGGAAAAAATGATAATTTAACTTTTATTTGGATAACTTAGCTAAACTTTTATTCGTGGTTTATCTACTGGGTGAAAAAAAAAAAAAAAACGTAGCGTTCACGACGTCTTTGTAACGGTAACGTCGCGTTACTTTCCTTTGTTGGTAACGGTGGCCACGTCATTTACGACCACCCCACTGCTGACTCCGCGGCTCCGCGGTCCGGTGCAATAAGGCACTGGGTGAGCACCAGTCTGTCCACCACAGAGGAGGGAGACAGGGAGACAGATACGAGGAGCATCCAGAGCTCCTCCGTCAAGCCTAACAGAAGAAGATAGAGCTCCACCGGAATTACATGGTTAGCCTTCAGCGTAAAAGGGCACATTCCTGGGATAAACTAGGTGAGTATACGGAGCAGTACGTTGTAAAATAAACACTTTAAATGAAAACTCGCGTTTTTTATGTTCAAACTAAGGACATAGTGAGAGGCATGTGTTGCTTTCACGATACTGCTGCTGTAGCATTCAGTGTGAGGGCGTAGCAATCTTTATGCTGAAACTGCTATTTTATTCTGAAAATGCCATCCGGCGGTCGCGCTTTCATTTTGCCGAGCTTCACACACTCTCCCGTCTCTCAGAGCTCGGTCGGCTCGTAGAGACAGCAGGATGCCAAGGGGAGCCCTCCGACCCACGGCGTCCGTTTCACCGTCTCCCGGCGTCGCCTCTCGGCCACAGAAACTCTAATGGGCGTTTTTATCTTCCTTTTACCGTCCTCGACGCCTGGATATTTTCGGAAGCCACGATATGAAGCGAATGAATGTGAGCAACAAGAAGAAGTGTGTCCTGTTGTTGTGCCCGTCTCCAGCATCACGAGTAGTGAAGTCCCCTCTCTCTCTCTCTCTGTGGATGCGGTGCCTCTGTGATTTTTCTGCTTTCAGAGGATTTCATGTAGTGTTCTGTAGTGGACTACCCAACTCCCCCAACGCTTTTTGTTGTCTTTTTCGAGGTTTTCCGTCTTTGAAACAAAAGGTTTCAGGATAGACCAACTCCGGAAAACCAGCGACTTGACATCTTGCTCCTGGCGGAATAACCCAATCTTTGCGGTTATTCACCTTTACAAGCATCTTCTCCGGGGTGGGAATACGACTGATGCTTGCCTTGCTCGTCTATTCCGAGTTGTGTATCGTCTCGTACTGTTTGTCTGTTTGTCCCACAGTGGCATGAAAATTCATGAATGCGTCCAAGGACATGTATACAAATTACGCATGCACCATGACGGTAGTAGGCTGTGCGTAATATCATATTATTATTACTATATCCCCTATCACACGAATGCAATACGAATCACATTCGATGTCATATCTGTGTTTTGGAGAAGATTTGTCCGATCCATCCAAACTTATTTGTGTGTGTGTGTGTGGCATGGGCGTTATGAGTATATGGCAATGTGGTGTAACGCTTGAGCCTGGAGTAAAGTATCCCAAAAATGCGTGTGAGTTTCATATGAAAAAAAAGATGAAACTGATCAATCTTTCAAAGTGCACTATTCCACAAAATGATCAAATAACGAAATGCGTTTTGAAAGTCCCACAGGCGTATTTGTGTCCCCGGGAATTAAGTTAATGCCAGTAAATGTGTCCAAAGTTGGCGGCAAATAAAAAAGCCATTATATGCAGGCCCACGCCTCTGCCATAATTAACGCCCCATGTGTGTGTGTGCGTGTGGATGGATCATGTGCGTAAAGCATGCACGTCTGGCCATGTGCGCCCCTGGCCGCGCTAACGTGAACCCTTCCTTCTGTGCGTGTGTGCGTGCGTGCGTGCGTGCGTGTGTGCAGCCACGCTGGAAGTCGCCCACCATGTGGCCGTCGGGAGTGGGGAGCAAGCAGCCCTGCCCGCGGGAGTCGGCGCTGCGCAAGGCGGCCATCAGCGGCAACATCAACGCCCTGCCGCACCACGTCCCCACCGGCCGCAGCGTCCGGGTCTTCATATGTGCCAACCCCGACGGTAAGTCAGTGTGCCCCCCCACCCTCCCTCATCTCCCTCCCACCCATCCTACACACTCTTCTTCAAGCCTGCAGACCCTTACATTCCACAGGACGCAGTTTTGAATGTTGTGACTCATTTTTAGAAACATGAAAAAAAGATTATACCCATTGGGCTTTTTTAAAGACATTTTAGTTGACTTCTTTGCAGTGGAAATGAATATTGTTAAGTAGCATAGACCATAAAGTCTTACTTGTTTTGACCGATTTTGAGAAATAATCCCCCCAAAAATTGCAGCTATTAGGGCTTTAAAAATGTACTCAAGCACAGTAAAGTAGAAGGTCAATGCATCAGGACATGAAACCGTTTCCAAGCATGTGATCTTGTGAGCCAGTATTGACTCAGGCTTATTTTGATGGAAAAACCAGGGTTCTCAGATTAAGGTGTAGTCTATTCATGGGCATTGAGCTGCGACATATGATCCACTTAACCTTAGAACAACTGGAAAACATCTAAAATCGGAAAAAAAAGGTGCATGAATCATTCCAACATCTCAATGAAACAACGGATTGCTCTCGCCACAGAGTGCACGGTGTGAGCAGAGTGCAAGACAGTTGGGTCGTGAGGGAGACACCCGGTTGCAGCTCCGTATTTGAATATGCCCTCTGGGCAAGGGGGTAAAAATAGGCTCAGTAAAACTGGAGTAAACAAGGCAAGGGAAGTAGAGTAGGCTATGAGAGGGGAAGGGAGAGAGAGAGAGAAGGAGGGCATTGCCAGAATAAAAAAAAAGGGAGGCTGCTTTTGTCCATAGATCATTGTCATTTGCTTGCCCTCGCCGAGCAAATTGCTATGAACCGAACTGACCTCGGATTGCGGCCCGCAGTAGATGGCGAAAAAAGTCTGGCACTGTTTATCCACCTGTAGCAGTCATTCAGAGCATCCCGCCACAGCACAAATTTACCGCTCCATGCTACACGTGGATGGAAAAAAGGATGAGGGGCGGGGGGGGGCTATTCCTAGTTCTTTTCACACCGTCGGCACAAATGGAAAGACACACATCTGAGCCCGAGCTGTGAAAAAGGAGCTAATTTTGAGCTGCTGTTTCCAGTGAAAGCGAGGTGTTGGTATCCAGTGCCATCTTTTCTGTAATGAAGCCATACAGATACACACACACACACACACACACACACACTGTCGTGCTTCAGCAATGGCGCAGAAACACTGTCGATTCCCCTGCTTTGGTCAAAATCACATTTGCAGAGCCTATACCTTCTGTGTCAAACATGCACGTGATGAAATACCGTTTACGCACAACTGTGACCCAAGGTCTGCCCTCAGTCCTGCTGCCAAACCTGTTTCTCCATGTTCACTAGAGGGGGCTGTCCATGCACTTATTTAACAGCAGTCACCTTACTGTAACTGTATAATGTGGTCAAATCAGACAAGCAATCAATAACATGGCCCCCGATGGATACGATTCCCATTCTGATGGTATAACAAGAGAGGCCCTCTCTGCTTCAGCGTCACCCTTTTGGTATTCCAGTCCGACGGTTTGTAGTCGTTCTCTGCCATCCTTATGGTTCTTATTAAATCGGCTCGGAGAGAGAAAAAGAAATAGACCAGCATGAGCATGCCTCTTTAACAATCATTTAGAAAAACGTACATTGTCTTCCTCAGAGGAAGCTGATAGAAGAGACGCTACAATAGGAGGCTCGCGCCACAATGCAGTGACATAGAGTATGTAAGTATTCCAGAGTGTTTGCCAAAATGTAAGCTAAACAACTAATTTGAGTGGATTTACATCCTCCTTCCATGATGTTAATGAATCACTCAAGTTCTTGGCTCAGGTGGGTGAATCTCTGTGCGTGTGTGTGTGTGTGTGTGGCCACAGTCGATCAATTAAAAAAACCCCGATATCTGCTCTTGCCAGTAGCCAGACGGCAGCAACAACAAACCAGAGAAAAGCCTAACATGATTTATTTTTGTGTTTGTGTGAACTGCTCAGTGCATTATGCAGCCTGTCTCCTCTGTCAATATTGTGTGTGTGTGTGTGTGTGTGTCTGTGTGTTCAGTCGTAGGGATCCATATAAGCATATCAGGGGGGGGGGAACTCCATTACCTTGCTGTAGTCACCTCAGGGGCTCTGGCATCGGTTGTGTGCAATAGGCAGCTACTTGCATGCAAGCTATCACTTAAGCTGTTTAAAGTTGATAAAAGCGCGAGGCCTCGGGGAATGCGGTGCACGAAATAATCTAAACCGTCCAACGCACCACCATCAAGGCTAAAGCACGTCACCACAGATACCACCAATTTACATCACAATTCACCCCGACAATTATTCCCACGCTTTCAATTTACTCTATTTATCTGTTTCATTTTGTGTTGTCGGTTTTTTAGCTCCGATTTCCCCGAATCGATGGTCTCTTTACTTTTAACAATATCTCTCGCTCGCTCTCCGTAATCATCCACTTTTTTTTTTGAATCGAGTCTGGTGAAAGCAAACAATGGAGAGAGTGGGAGGGGTGGGAGGGCGGACAGAGGGAGAGAGAGGACCGGTGGAAAATACTGTTTTTGGGGGCTTTTGTTTAATGATATTGCTTTTCAGGGGCTGTTGAGTTCCCGTTTGTTTTTTTTGGGGGGTTTCCTGCGACATGTGAAGTTCACGACGTGTTTGTTAGCTTGTTTTCGTCTCCCCCTTGTGTCGTCCTGGCCTCCTGACCCCCTTCAGAAGAGCGAGAGAGAAATCTCACTCGGGCTAGTTTGGCAGCAGATTTTAGTGACCTCTCTCAGAGTGCTGGGGAACGATTCTGCACCCCCTCCCCGCCCCCCGAGGATCGTTTCGACAATTTCAGCATTTGCCCTCACACACTCGTCCAACTCCCTGGGTGTTTGAACCATTTCGTGGAACATACCGTGTAAAAAAATATCTCATCAGGGAATGATTGCAACGATAGCAAGCAGCCCGATGGATACACCTGAATGAAATGACATTGTGCTTATCCACTTATAACCAACATAATTAACCTCGGGAAAGCTACTGTGGTCTGCAAGTGGTTTGTAACTAATGGGACATTTATTTTATGTGCACATCAAGGGCTCTACTGGGGAAAGTTTGGAGGCTTAATGCTGATAATTGAGATTGAAAATGAACAAAATCTTACCAGTAACATCCAATAATATGTTTCATTCAATGTCTTCCTGGAAAATATATTCATTTTTGAAGCTTCTCACTATATTTAGCTACTTTTAAAGTCTTGCCAAACACGGTTTTCTTTAGTTTTGCGCATGAAAATGTTGCTACATCAAAAGGTTTAATCCGTATAAATCACTATATCTTTTACTTCTAACTTCTTCCAAACCCTAATTTCCAGATTCCACTGTCAAATTTGTTTATGCAAAAAGAAAGAATATGTTGATGAATTTCCCAAAACTGAGAAGTAACAACTTCACTTCAAAAATCACATGAACATTTAACACATCTCTCACACTTCTCTCCTTGGAATGTAGTTCTAATTACGCTCACTTCTTCGAGATCCCGCCATAAATATCAAGGACGCTGACAGAAATAACTTAGTGCGTGCAAAGATTTATCATCCTAAACACAACACTTTTTCAAAGATTAAAAAGTAATACTGAGGATTAGAAATTAAAATGTGATGATCTGTCTACGAGGTCCCTAGTGAGGCAGTATTAAAGAGATGTGATAAACACTACATCAAAGCTCCTTATGTGTTCTTTTTTGCCGATATCCAATACGCTGATATTTTCAAACCCATTTTGGCCCGTTGCCAATACCGATATATACACATATTTATTTCCACTTAACCGCAGAGACAATCAAGTCCCTCCTGTAGAGGAATTAACATTCTGGTCTTGTAATGCCCACTGTTATCGTGATGAAACACAATGCTTTTCACAATGTACATACATTCACTGGGCAAAACAAGAAAAAATACTTCAACTTAGGTCACATGTAACGGATGCCATATTCATTTTGTATGTAACATATCCTGAGCAGCAACAGAAATGTTTACAACAGCAAAGTCCCTATACATGCACTCACTGGAAACTGAGTAAAATGTCAAAAAAAAAAGAAATATAATACTGAGTGAAGTTTAGAGAAAATGAAGAAGACATCAGTCAATATCAGTCCTTCATCCCATCCTCTGTCCTCCTCCCTCCGCCGATGTGATTCACTGCCTGGAGGTACCGCTTGGTGGAGGGAGGAGGGGCTGTTTTGTCTCAGCTACGTTCACAAGAATCTGTGGCAAACGAAGCCAAACAGTTAAATGCCTGGTAAATGGACTTTTACTTGGCGCCTTTCTTGTCTTCCGACCACTCAAAGCGCTTTAACGCCCCATGTCATCCGTCATCCGTACCAAGAATTCACTACTACCCGAGCTAGCGCGCTGTGTTCGTTATCGCAGCAATTGCGGGAGCTACCGTGCAAGGTGCCACCAGCACCATGAGGACTAACGAACCCATTCACACCAACACACCACAGCCCTGGGATCTACAATACCGGGTTTCGGTTCCCATCCTTACATATGAGCCATACAAGAGGAAATATTAATATCTGGCCGATGCCGATATTTCATTTTAAAGCCCTTGCCAGCCGATACTGAGGACGTGCCGATACCATTAAACCGAACATGTTTGATATAATCATGGCTGATTGGACCGCCCCGACTAGTCTGAGATTATGTCAGGAGGCAAGAGATTGGAATCTTCAATCTACAAGATAACAGGAGGAGTCCATGGTTACAGAGTCTTGATAGTCAGTCATCATGGCCGGCTATAATTGGGGCTATAAAACGTGTAGCGTGTTCCCGGCATAAAGACTGTTCCCAAGGCAACAGCTGCCAGCACAGATGTTGCCCAATGAACTCGTTATAGCACATGTTTACGGTGGGTGGAGCAACATTTAAATCAGACACATTTTAGGTTACTGGCAGAGAAACAGGGAAGTCCCCATCACTGTTGGATCCAGTCCAATATCGCCATGATTTACTGTAAATTGTTGGTTTTTCTCCCCTTGATGCTAAACATCAAGTGTGGATGGTGGCACAATAAAAACCTCCAGTGGATTTCCCTCACCATGATTCAGTGGTATTCTGATACAACACGAGGGTCTCCCTGTGCTCGGGAAACGCAGGGACATCTGGCCTTTATGGATGGCTGATTTACACAGCAACAATTTGCCTTCAGCATCTTCCAGGTCATTCGGTATCGATTTGCTCACTGACTGCGCGTTTGCATAATTGCGGTTCAGCATCAGGTCTGCACAGACGAGAGTTTGTGTTGTGTGCTACACTGAACGACGTGACCTTTTACGTATTTGAGCAACAGCTCTGCCGTTTTTTTTGGGGGGGGTCGTGTGTGGTCTATTCCAATGTATTGTACAAAGATGTCTTCAGACATTTATGCTCTATGGTGATATATGCGGTGATGAGATCATCATGTGTGTAACTTTGACCGGCAAAAAATTAGACGTACGAGACTGATTTGCCGAACATGGTCGATCAGCTGACAACCAGCCCGGTTTCAACATCCCTGATTTCAACATCCCTGAATCTGATGAACCAACCCTTTAAGCACCTCAGACACACACACACACTGTAGCATCCGTATCGATGTGGGTGACCACCGTGTTACAGCGATGGTCTATTTGCCCGAGACACTTGTCTTGTTGACTTCTCCCTCTCTTTTAATCAGAGATCTCGAAGCTGCTGTGCATACAAAGTGCCTCCGGAGTGTTGTATCTGGAGGAGAGCGGAGCGATTGCTTTGTCAGAGCCTCGTTGACGAGACAGTTGATGACGACCGCTATCTAGAGGAATGGAGGACCAGCTGAAGCAACGTCAGCATTGCTTATTTGGCTCGTTATCAACATGCTACTGTAGTAATGTGTACTGCTGAGATGGTTTTTTTGAGGATTAAAATCATTCATCATGCAAAAAAAAAATGCAAAAGTTGTTTTCAAATGTGAGGATTTGAGGATTCATTGCACTCCGAATTGGATATATTTGGGTTTGGAATGTAGGTTGGACAAAACAAGCATTTTGAAGATGTTATCTTGGACACTGGGGAATTCTAATGGGCATTTTTCACTTGTATCACCTTTTAAAGACTAAACAATGGTTGGAAGATGAAAAGCATTGTTAGCAGCAGCCCTTGTATCGAGTACAAAGGAAAGAAGGAAGCGACATTTCACTTTATTTATATGTTAAATCTACAGCCCGTGTGTTCTCTAAAGGGCGAGGGAGGAGGAGAGAAGAGGAAAAGGAAAGGGTGAAAGACAAAACAAAGAGCTGACAGGACAAATCTGAAAGGAAAGATAGATTGGTCGGCACTATTGAAATAAACAGATTGGAAAATTGGAGGGAGGGACACACACAGCGAGAGAAAGAGGGCGAATCGCAACATCCAGTCTTTGTTCCTTTGCATGTGGGTGTGTACACAACACACACACACACACATACGTCAGGCTGCCATAACTCATCATCATCCCACAAAAAAAAAGAGACACAGAGAGAGAAAGAGAGAGGGAGAGAGGCGTCTTACCGTTATCAGCACAATACAAATAACACAGTTTAGTCTGTCGGGTCACATCGAGACCCCAGAACAGCAACATGCGGATTTGCATTGCACCACCTTTCAAACACTTCTCAAGCAGGTTCAATCAAAAGAACACCATAAACTACGACGTCGCCCACCTCACTGTGAGATATATAACGGATTGACTGTAATGCATCGGATGGAATTAGATGAGCGCTCCACTGATTGCCATTTATTTAATTTGCATACCATCACAGCCGTTGAGTTTTGACTTGACATTTCGCTCGGGCAGCTGTAGGGGGATATATGTGTGTGCGGTCAGGGCCTAAAGCCTCGCTAAAGATAGACGAGAGAGAGAGATTCGTCAGACTAAATTTGTGGGCTCTTCTGCTCACGCTGCGTATGACACGGTTAGCGGCTGAGCGACTGTTTGCGCGGCGTCCGCCATGTGTGTTTCTCTCTCTCTCTCTCTCTCTCTCTCTCTCTCTCTCTCTCTCTCTCTCTCTCTCAGGCATGTTCTGTTTTTAACTATCCGTCCACACCCTTCAGAAAGAGAGAGGGGGGGGGAAGAGACTGGGCCTGTCCAAATACATTACAGTAACCATTTGGAAGACAGTGAAAGAGAGAGGACGGGAGGAAAGAAAGTGGGACACAACAAGAAGCCGTGGGCACTCACTCTGCGACTGTCCAATATGATCACTGCCTTCGTAATGCTGCATAATCGCAGTGTAATAACAGTGTGTGTGTCGGGGACCGCTGCTGTCTGCAGCTCTATAGGCAATCCTAGTTTCACATGGGTGTAAAGAACGGGTTGCATGTTGAAAAATGATCTACATAAACATTGATATGGGGTCTGACGTTGATATTGTTATATTAGAGGTGAATAGTTGATGAATTAATTTGTTGATCAAGCAGGAAAAAAAAGGCTCTTTATTCACCTGTCCAATTAAGATACACATGTCTTTGTCAACCCTGACAAAGACCTACAAAGATCAGATCTGGTCTGAAGATATTTATACAATTTTCTAAAATACAATTATTTGCTACCTTTCAGAGAACTACATGAGAATATCAGTATTGGTAGTAAATGCATGGAATAAGCAGAGAATGACATCACTCTCCCCGCGTTGTAATCCGAGTGTCTCTACGCTTTGTTTACATGTCTTTTAGTGCATGTTAGTGCACGTGAGCGTGACTGGCTCACGGCCGTTGCTCATCCAGTGTTTACAGCTGATAACGCCATCCCAACGGACGTCGTCGTCGTCGTGGAAGCACCGTTTGTTCGTGCTGTTAGCTCAGCCGTCGCCATGTGGAGACAATAGATATGCTCTGAATTTCGAATTCATCACCTTTAAGAGCGAGCCAGGCAAGCTCTGCTTCTCGTCTCTGTGTGTTATGCTAAGCTAATTGTCCCCTGGCTCTAGCTCTGAATGCACAAGTTTTGTTTTTTTGGTACTCGTTAGCTAAACATGTCCTATTTCTTTTTGTCTCCAGACACAGAGGCGGAGAGGAACGCGCTGAAAGAGCACGTCTACCCCAAACTACGAGACTTCTGCAGGGAGAACTATGGGATTGAATTCCAGGTAACCGACTGCATTCCCCCCTTTTTCCACCGAGATTTTTCCTTTGATTTATTTTATTTCCTTCTCTAGTTTGCCAATACTGACTGATAAGTGCCTTCAAATCTACTCAAAGGCTGACACACGGCCTGGAGGGGCCCCAAAGCAGCATGCAGAGGTCTCGGTCCCCTTTTAAGCGGACAGAAGGCCAGCACAGATAAGGCTTCCATCAGCGACGGCTGGCACAAAATCTTGCAGCGGATAAGGCAGCATGATGCGAGGGGCCTTCCCTTTGTTGTTGTCAGGGAGCCGCAGCATTCTCCCTGTGGTGTCCACTGATCATTTGCATTGCAAATCAGCATCACTGTACACGGAAAGATTGCTATCAGAGGTTTGTTTGTTTGTTTAAACAAATGCAGGGGAGCCCTCGAGTCAGGGAGAGATTTCTGCCACAGATTGTTCCTCGAAGGATCGGAGGAGATTTCCTTGCGATGAGGGGACGTCAGTGACCCCCCGAATTGTCTTTGCAAAGCCGTAGTCAGCAGGGCGTTCCGCGGCTAATTCTCATTTCATGCTCAGAATGTTTGGATCGTAAACAGCTCCGAGCACATACAGTCAAAAAAGGTGTTTCAACAATACTTAATACAACAGTGTTTAGAACACAGGGCTTGTCCAGTGCTTGACAGAGTTCCGGCTGTACAGGAAATAGCAAAGTGCAAATATGTCCCATGTGTTTGAATACTCGGTCCCTAATGGCAGTCGGACTGAATCAGTTTTTGAATATATTAATCTTTAAACAGAACAGAGCGTTCTTATAATGGTGGCCTGATTGAAGGACTGGGAATGAGATGAGAAGGAGTACCGAAGGGTCCTGTGTGATGAGGGTTGTGTTACGTCTTACGGTTAAATAAAGACACCCATAAATATTCAAATGTTAACTGTATTAGTCCGGTTTTTACTTACTTTCATACTGGATGCACTAGCAGTAGCAATAGGACTACGACTGGGGAGATAGAAATCGGTACATTCTTGTACCATGCAGCAGGATTTGCTTTGTCATGCTACGCATGTAATTATCTTTTGTGAAGCTTATCCAGGCTAGTGGGAGGGAACCAAAAACCAGACTGACGAACCCCCTGTAGAAATTTGGTTTAAATAAACTTTAAACGCTCTTAATGACACCAAATCTCGGTCGTCGTTTGTCTCTTTGTTTATTCCGTGGTTCCTGTTGTTTCACAAACATCCGGCTGAAATGCTCTGGTAAATGGGAGGAGCCATTTACCATTTCAACGAATAGCTCCAACTACATGAAGTCAAAAAAGGGTCAAAGACGCGCGGTAACCAGACAGGAAGATCTAACAGCCGTTGCTGAATCGCTCAAATGTCTGCGTGTGGCAGAAGAAGTGCGAGATAATACGAGGAGCCAGGCGGAGACGTTTTTTTGGCTCCGGTATCTGTGGCCCACGTGTCTGTCTGGTGATTCAGCTCGCTGTGACGAAGCGTGAGCTGAAATGATTATGCAGAGGGCCTGGGAGTTTATACTATGACTCACTTACTCTCTCCTCCTCCTCCTCTTCCTCTATCCGAACCCCCCCCCCCCCCCCGACTCCTCATCCCCACCCACGCAAAGCGAGAGTTGGCACCTTGGCTGAAACCACAGATTACTTGGGCTCGATAATAATTTGTACTAGTACGTGCAAGTTAACATTTCGGTTACGAAGTCCTGTACGTTATGTTGAAGCCGGAGTAGATCATTTTTTTTTTGTAGTTGCAGTCATCGTTCGCTTTGATTTGTAATTTATGCGCGATTCCCGCCTCCCCTTTCACACACACACACACTCCCGTCTCTCACACACATCCGCTGGCACACACTGACACACATATGCCAAGCTGATAAAACCCAATTCTCCCCGGTCCCTCATCACTTGGCTTAGTTGCCATCCAGAACGCTCCCTTAAGAGGATGGAGAGAGGGATGGATGGAGGGGAGGAAAGAGGGCACGGAAAATCCAGCCCCCGGGGGGGACCGAGGGCTGCGTCCTCATTCAGTCAGCGCACAGCAGCTGGGATCAGCCGTGATCCCCCTTTTTTTTTTTTTTTACCATTTGTGTATGCTAACTTTTGCTAACACAAAACAGACACGCATAAAGATCAGGGTCAGACAAGGTTTCAGCACGTCTGTAAGCAGACCAGATTACTGCTGGTGTGTGCGACGCTTGCTCTGATACGGCTTCATTCTTATCGTGTTATTATTAACACATCGATCAGTGGATTTTACCTGAGCTCAGCTGGTCATCACCCCCTTTTATTCGGTCTCAGAACACAAAATTGGACCCCAGCTAAGGGGTCCAAATGAACTTTAATTGAACGAGGTAGGGTCCTGTTGTATCGACACTTATCTTGGCTCCAGCACCTGAACGGAGACGATGGTGAGACGTATGCTGCATTACAATCATTTTAAGAGAAAAGTGGGTTTTTTGACGCGAGGCAGAGAGTGTGAACGTGAAATGAATTACTGCTCTGTCGACCATGGCTGCTTGTTAATTGGACCCGTCCTTTTTTTGGGATAATATTTTGCATCTAATTATTCTCAGGTTTACTTTGGATTGGTTTGCGTCTCTTTCTTTGAATATTAATTTATTTGTTTATATTCAGGTTTTTTCACTGTGTATGTATGATAAATACATTTGTTTTTATTATTTAGTGGTTTGGAAGGCTCCTGAGCAACATGGAATATGCGTTTGTCTATCATATGTGGTCTGCTGCCACCTGTGTGACTCGCGTCTCTTTCGTTGTTTGTCACTGTGCACCAAACTAGTGTCCAATTATTCGGACGATAGTTATTCATCCATTTTTCTTTTGCAGCACGCTCACATAACTGTGAAGAGAGTTTGGTTTTTAGACGGAGCATGTTGTTTCCTTTCCAAATCTATTCGTGGAGTGCCCGACATCGGCACAGCTCATTAAGCTGGTTTTGGTGATGTGCAGCGAGAAATACATCCGAGAGTAAAACAAACTCATACAGAAACAGAAAAAACAACAGTACACCTTCTTTATTCAAGTTTGCCTTGTCAACTCAAAGTAAAACACTTCATTCAACTCACCAAAAACCGTCTGGTTAGTCTTTCCACTGTTCCAACATGGCGGCTGCTTTACTTCCACCTACAACCCGGTTTATAGTCTCAACCCCCAGTCCAGTCATTATTACCGTGCACATGCTTGACTCTCACTTTCTCATCTGTTTTTTTTAAATCCCTGCTCTCCCATTATCTTAACCCATCTTCCCCCCCTCTTCATAAATCATCGTGTTACAATGGAATCACCTCCGCCCACACGCAGGAGTTAAAATTAATCTCAGGGTTTACTGGAAGCAGCGCTGTAAATAATGTGGTCGGACCACGGTTGCCAAACTCTCGGTCCGTCGCGCACAGTCAGACACAGTGCAATTATAATAAAAAGTTTTTCAGCCACGGCTGTGAGATTCTGTTTCAACGGCTGTCACTCCGACGTTTTTTTTTTTTACAACTCGCAACACAAGCAGCAGGATGGGAGGCGAGATGAGGGGCGAGATGACATTTCAAGACGATTAAAAAAAAAAACTATTCATGTCGTCCATTATGCTTGAACTTTTAAAATGCGGGAATACGTCTGTCCTTTTTGACGAAGATAAATTGACAATGCTTTTAGAATATGTCACCCACTTAAAAATGTAATAGCTTGGTGGAAATAAAAAGTTAAATGTATTTTTCTGTGAATATGCTTATTATCTTATAGCTTCTTTTTTTTATTGAAGTCGTACTTTTTAACGAGAAGCAAAAATTAACCACCTGAAGAAAATGGTACAAAAGGTGTTTAAGAGGAGGAAATCTCAAGTCTAACTATATACTTTTCTGATTGATATTTCACCTGGAGAAACCGTTCAAAGCATGACGTATTGAATACTCCACCGTCGGTTTACCTGCTGCCATTCTGCTCACTTTGTATCTCTCATTCTCCTCTCAGTCCGTTCCTTTCACTCCTTGGCAGTCGGCCATCATCTCCATTCACTCTCCACCTCTGAGACTGTTGTGTTCTCCGGTCAGTCCACAGAAACACATCAACATGCCAACTGCCTCCACAGCGAAGATAATCAAAAATCAAATATTGAAAGGCCTCTGAGGTTTCAGCTACACTGTACTTGTAAAACCCCATGGGAGAGCTACTCATTCCTATTACTGTCACCATGATGATTATATTTTCACCCCTGTCAGTTTATCCGTTGTCAGCAGGATGTCTCAGAAAATATGAGCATATTTGTGTGACATTTGATGGACAGATAGCCCTGGGATAAAAAACAAACAAACATGAAATCATGACAAAGTGTTTTCATCCAGAACATGGAGACCTCTTGTAGTTAAACAGATTTAATAATCTTGTTAGTACATTGAGAGATGAGTAATCGTAAAAATGCAGAATAGTTCTCCTTTATTTCAAGTGGCTTCTAGTAACACCTACACTTCTTCGCCCACAATTCGGGCCCTCGAGACGTCTTAGCTCAGTTCAGCCTTCTTTCACCCGGTGGCCAGATTGACTAAGAGACACTTCGTTGCACTCTGGTCTGTAGTTAACTCATCGGCTGGGGGGGAAAAAAAAGGGGTATTTTAGCCAAATGATATACGGCAGGCAATGGGATTAATGAAATTAATGGATTCAGAGGAACTGGTTATGTGCTGTCAGGAGTGTGCAAGGTGTGTATGGTTCAGATGCAAAAAGGAAGCCCCAGGATGTTCAGTTTCTTCAGTGATTTCAAAATGTCTGTTTTCAATTAACAGTTTTTTGGTGACTGAAGAATTTTCCACAATGGTTGAGCTATAGGGCAGCAGCGAGATGAGAATATGTAATAGAAGCTGTGTTGACACTTCAACTCATAATATACACTGGCTCCCATGAATTTTAAGAAAAGTCTGACAGCACAATCAAAGTATAAAGATTGATTGATCAATTTTAGCTGCAGACAAAATAGGAACAATTGAATTTTAAGTCTTTTCTTGAACTTTCCGACATAAATACGTGAGGGCCGTTCTCCGAGTCTCCTTGAAGAGGAGTGTGCTTTGCGAATGTTTGCAATTTGCAACCAAATATAAGTCGATTTATACTCGATCACTGCGGTGTGGACCTGCTGGAGAGCTACTATTTCGCAACACACCCGCATTGGTTCTACAGGGTTTCGATTAGTTTTTCCTTGCCGGTGTAGTTATTGGTTTGTGGAGCTTCCAAGTTGTGTCTGCTCCCATTTAACTCTCAAGCGCCTCCATCTGACGTGGAGATCTCAACTAACTAACTAACTAATTAACGGGGATCACCACCTTAATCTGGAGCTGCTCCATAGACAATGAATGGGATGGATTTTGTGGAGCCACAGAATGTTGGTTTTCTTTCGTATACCCAAATGAGCTTTATTCTATTGCATTGTTCTCAGTCCTGAAACAGAAAACGCACCCATATAGACCTTTTTGGTGCCGATGTCATGATTACATCACGGTGTTAGCTGGAGGCAAAACAAAGGAAAGACTGGAGGCCAACATGAATCACCTCAGGAGTAGTGCTAAAGTTAATTACACATAGATCTTGCTGTGTTGTTGGGGGCCGACACCGTAGGAGTTTGGTTCCAGCATTCCTTTGAGATGACAAAACTATGATATGAGGCTCTAGCAAGCTGAAATATTGTCGAAGCGCTTCACAGATGGAGAGAAAATGTTGCTAGTAGTTTAGCTTAGCCCTCTGCTAGCTAGCATCACGGCTGCTGCACCGCAGCGGTGAGCTCGCCGCTCACGCAGCAAGCTAAACCACGAGAGAGATGGAGAGAAAATGTTGCTAGTAGTTTAGCTTAGCCCTCTGCTAACTAGCATCACGGCTGCTGCACCGCAGCGGTGAGCTCGCCGCTCACACAGCAAGCTAAACCATGAGAGAGATGGAGAGAAAGTGTTGCTAATAGTTTAGCTTTCTGCTAACCGTAGCTGCAGTCGTGGGGCTTTGGCTGCGGTTAGCAGAGGCTAAAATATTAGCAACATTTTCTCTCCATCTCTGAAACGCTTCGCCGATGTTGAGATATCTGACTGACTTTTTTGGGGTTCCTTTCCAGCTGCTGTCAATGCTGGAATAGCAAAGAACACCCCGAGAGTGACTGTACATATTCAGGGAAACACATTTTCTTCAGCCATTGTTACAAAAACAAATACATGCTAGACATTATTAGCTCACTTATGAGTATCAGCACTCTTAGACTATAGGAATAACATGTATGGATTTTGAAGATAGGCATAGTTCCCCTTTAAGAATGCTGGTCCTAAAGCTCCTCTAAAAAAAACAAAATGTGCTTTTATTTAAAGGGCATTGCCAGCCGTAGAGTTCGGCACCTTCTGCCATGAAAAATGCATCTCCCTGAGTAGTTTTATTAAAAAGGTCTGCTCCCTCCTCTGCTGGGGCCTCATTATAGCCACCTCAAGTCATGTGATCTCATTGCTGTAGGCTACCTCATGTCTTTGACCGCCTCTTAACCTTAACTTGCTGTGGTTGAGCTGCAATGGCTGAAACACCGCACTGTAATTACCCCGGTGTGTCAGAGCTTGACAGATTCTCTCGAAGGCATGCATGTGAAATTTCCTCTCGGCTCTCATCATTGGCGACCTCAATCACTTCATGAATCAATTAGATTCATGAGGTGAAAATGGACCTCTTATCAAAAGCAGGCAGACTATTGAAATAAGCAAAGTAAAACATAGCATTAAGAGATCTAACATTAAAGTCTCAGATCCCTGCTTAACCTCCCTTCCTGCAATCTGTCTGTTTTTGTTTTTTTTTCAAAGTTTTATATGCATTTCATATCATTGCAGAAATGTTATATTTGGCCATGGATTTGCAGTTTAACTCTGCAATTTGCTTGAGCACTATAAAGCTGTATTCATCAAACATTCTTAGAGATTTACTACATGTTCTTGATACAAAATGCCTGCAGTAGAAAGCTTAAGATATATTTATGTTGGCACCGCATCTATTTTTACTGTTGTTGTTTTTCTGTTGGTGGGGTTTTTCTCGCCTGAATTCATGCCCTTTCTTCCTCGGCATCTTGGGCATAATCCCAAAGTCTAATAGTCTAACATTCAATAAATAAGAAAAAAAAGGGTTTCTCCTGCACTTGACCCGCCACGGGCAAATGCCTTCCAAGGGCATTATAAAGCTTCTTAGTAGAAGCTGCTTCGGCTCTTACGTAAAGCAACGCCGCCCCCACTACTATATAGTTTAGTGGAAGAGAGGGAGAAAGAGTGGGGGGGAGAGGGAACATAATCAGAGAGAGGAGCAGCAAAGACAAAAGGAGAAGTTGGCATGCGAGAAGACACAAGGAAACTGTGAAGCAGTTCCAGCCAAAGCCAGTCCCACAGGAGTCCTCATCTAAAATCCCCCGTCCATATATTTAACGTAATTCATGCGTCCTTGCCTATTTCGGATATACCCTCCCTCCTCGACTGTTTCTCCCCGTTTCTCCTTCATCCATACTCCAGTGAAGCGCAGCCGGTGGTGGGGAAAATGTAATCAGTGTATCCTCCCTACTAACATGCACACAGGTAATAGATGTTTTCATTTAGCTTTTAATTACCTTGCATCCTTCCAATCACCCGCTGAAACCCAGTAGAAACCCGACGTTAATACCCGGGGGGGCGCTCATCTCATTTTATCCCCCCCCCCTCCCATCCGCTCATTGTCAACACACGGCCGATTGCAGTCTCCCACACATGTGCGTTGGAAGTTGGAAGTAGATTAGTGACACTGATAAGCAATGACTGATGTGCCAAGCAATGAGTTTTCCACATCAGTGAGGGGATGCTTATCATGTGTGTGTGAGTGGGAGAGTTGTTTTCCTAAGTAAAAGCCTTTGGTGGTTCAGATAATAGAAAGGGGGGCTTGTAACTATCAGCCTTGTTATAAAGCTTTTATCCCACATCCATTTATCTCTCTCTTAGAAGGACTTTTAAAACCATTGGTCTGTCTACAGAAAGAAAATCATTAATTAAGCAAGAAATCCCAAACATTCTCTGGTTCTAGGCTCTCAAATGTGAGAATGGGTGCCTTTTCTCTGTTTTACATCATCTGAATAATAATTAATAATGGAAATAATTACCCCCAAATATCTTTGGGCCTCGGACCAAAGATATTTGGGGGACGTCTCTTTGGGCATTTGGAACTTACATTGACGGCAAAAACTTGTTTTTCTTTTTCTTTCAAGATGTTTAGTCAATCTGACAGGGCCACCCCCTGCTGGTCAGTAGAGATAATGCAAGTTTTAAAACACTTCCGCATCAGCTTCACTCGCCAGAACCGGAGTTTGCCGCCTGGTTGCAACACAAATCTGAACGGAAATCAAATAAATAATGTACTTTTGTGCTTTCTAGTATTTGCTTGTTGTCTTTAATGGAAGTTTAATCGCCCCATCGTTGACAAACGTATCCATAGCTTTGGTTTTAGGCGGTACAGGCAAAAAGGTTGGTTGCTACTGGAATAATTGCTAACGAAGATATGTGTTAGTTGCAGCCGGAGGCAGCTCGTCGAAAGCTGTCTCCTTCCACAGCAACACAGCTGCTCTCAGATGCACAACAACAATCAAACGGATGAGCCGAGGTGCAGCTCCAGCACTCCTGCTGCTCCGCCAATAATGGGGAGAGGACAATATCTCCCCGACTGTCAAGTCCCACGCTCTCAGTTTCAGTGCCATCCCGGTTCTACGGGGCCGCCAGTCACTGCTGTTCTCTGCCACACTGCGGATGTGTCAGCCAATCGTGCCAGGCTAAACTCATTTGAGCTAGTCTGGAAGAGCAGCAGAGCATGAAGGAACAGGGCTGCAGAATAACTTTCACCCCCCCCCCTTGCCACTCTTTACTCCACAAACACCGCCACCAGGGAGGCAAACTAGCAGAATCGATGAGACTAATGCCACGATGCACATTATTTATTTAAAAAAAGGACTGAAAACCAGAGCCTATAATGCATCTTATTGTAAACCGCATGTCAATCCCCAACTATCAGCGCCCCAGGAGGCTGCAGCAGCGTGTGGTGCGTTTCCTCACCTTTCTCTGCGTTTGTACAGTTGGAATAGTCTGAGCTGCCAAACCGTGTGACAAAATGTGTTGAGGGAGACCCCCCCCCCCCTTCCTCTCTGTGGCATCATGTGTATATGTGTGTCAATCCTCCCTGCTGGCCTCAAATGCTCACAGTGGTGTGTGTGCATGCATGTGTGTGTAAGTGAGTAAAGGAAACGGTAATCCCATTTGAGCTTTTGTTTCATTAGACTATAGTAAAACCCAAAACTTGGCATCGTATTTTTTCTCAAATTCCCTTAAATGCAGCGCTTCTCTGCTTAACTGCTTTTGTTCTTTTGCTCTTTTGAGAGTTGAGGATTGGTGGTTGGGCTATTTTAAATGAACCTCCTCTACAGTAGAATGACAAAGCAAAAGGCAAGAAAGCCTTTTCTGTTGAGGAGAAAGATTCTACAAGAATGACGACATTGAATTTAGTATGTTTTGCACATATTAGAAAGTAACTCTTGGCCCATGTTTGTGTGTTGTCAGGTGGTGGACCTGTACTGGGGCGCGGACCCAGAGGAGTGGGACAGTCCGGAGCTGCAGCGACTCAGGATGAAACTCCTGGAGGAATGTCTGAAGACCTCAGCGGGACCATGTTTTGTTGTAAGTACTGCAGCAGGTACACACAGGTTTCAGTTTAAAAATGTAATGGGTTTTATTTCACTGTTGGGATGTTATCACAACTGCATCACTTCAGTAAATCATTTTCATTAATTTTACCTGATGGGTCGGTGATAAAAAAAATGTTTTTAATCATTTTTAAATCAGCAGCAATATTCAAACAACTTCACAAACGATATCATCTTCACTGGAGTGCAAACGAGGAGAAGGTATCTTATCTTGGGCAAAGCTAAAATTACATTTGTATGAATGAGTCATGTGAAGACCTGTGCAAGGGGGGGGGGGGGGGGGGGGAGAGTGGCATGACGCATAATTACGGCTGACATTTGAGTGATCTTTTTCAGATAATTTTAGGCCACGTAAAAAAAAAAAAAAAAGAGTCAGGCACAAGGAAAGAAAAGGACGAAGATAGGAGGGAAGAGGGGGGAAAAGACGGGAGGAGGAATTGATGGTGAATTATTCAAATGGAACAGATCAGTTTCTAGAGGTTTAAATTGAGGTGAGAGATCACGTAATGCATTATGGGTAGGGACAGGAGCCCAGTTCTCCAGGGAACCTAATCTCTTTCCCCAGACTGAGTCTGGTGTTTTCTTCTTCTTCCACCCTGCATGCACTGCTCCGTCCTTCCTCTCTCATTCACAAGTTTTCACTGCAAAACACATGCAGCTTAATGAGTCATTCTAGCTTATTTCCAGGACTTAAAAAAAACTTCATTTTTTTTCTATTTGACATGAAACAAAGTGCGTTCAAAGCTGATATTCAGCATCAAGGCTCCAAACTCATCACTCCTCACGAGCAAACAACCTCAGCACAGCAGAGTTTGTGGACACTACTAAGTGCAGTATTGCAACATCAGCTCCAGAAAGGGCTATTATATGGACGTTGAGTGAAGCTTACTTTGTGAAAAACAGTATTTTAGAAATGAATTCACAATAAATACCAATGAAAACTCCACACAATCGAGATTGTACCAGAAATTAGCAGCCAAGCAAAGCTATTACATCACCCACAGCCGGCAGAAAAGTAATAAAGGAGCCCAACTTCTGATATCACCAAGCACACAAAACAACAGAGCCAATGGTCACATGTGTCAGCACGCGCAGGAAATGTAGGAACTTACCTCGGTGAAGTTAGACACCGGTAGCAGCGTAATCAAAGTGTTCACAGTCAGGCTTCCTTATGAAATGCTATAGTAGTAAAAGCAAGTGATCAGTGTGGCAAGCACCTGAAAAAGAAGTAGGCAGGGCACTGACAGCTTGAATAGGCCGCCCTCTACCCAAAGGGTGCGTTAGATATACGTACCAGCAGCTAGAGTATGTCATGTGAGTGTGAGCGGCACACATGAGTTGTATATTTCTTGCCACATTTTCTCTCCATCTACTGCACGTCCACGCTTTTTCTTTCCCAGAGGTGCCTTTTAATATTGCAACAATATTGGAGAATTGCTTAAGTACTTTGAAAAATTGACCCCTGCGCTTTGAAAAGGTTGTTTGCTGATGATGTTGGCAGTCTAGAAGATTTGCCTTGAGTACTTTTTTGTCCTTGTGTGCTCATGTGAAATTTGATGTCATGGTTCTCTGAAGCTCATTGAGACACGGTGTGCGATATTAGGGCTGTACAATGTGAGCTCAATCAGGGCTAAACTGCACTGAAACTACCAGCTCCAGAGTTGAAAAGAAGCGACGCACTCTCCGCTTTTGTTGCCGCCGGCTCGGTGTTTACTGCGGTGTTGTACGCGCAGCGCTGATTTCATTCATTCCCCGTCGGCCTCGCCGCCCTCCGTCTCTGCTGCAATTTCACCATCTTAACCCGGACTGACCCCGAGCAATACCACACAAGCAGGCACACAGGAACTCAGGTACGCACACACACACACAGCTCTTTGTTCAGTCTCCCTCTGATCCGTCTTTCTTCCTCTCTCCCGCTCTCAAAACACACACACACACACCCACACACGGTGCGCATACAAACAGAGCATCTTGACCCGAGGCATTCTCTCTGTCATGAGATTGAGAATCGGTTGGGTTGTGACTCTCGGTGATACAGACCCTTTAGAGAGAGAGAGAGAGAGAGAGAGAGACACACAAACACATGCCTCTGCGGTGCACGTCCTCCCCATCTGGCCGGTTAAATCTTTAATGGCGCGTTCCACTCGTCCGTCTCTGTGGTGAATGAAGGGTGTTAATGCAGAGGAGGCCACATTAGCGCCACAGAATGAAGTCCCGTTCAGACTTGTCAGAGACAGCTGCCTTTAGTCCCTGCGGCACCGGCTCCAGGTTTCCAGGACCGGGGAGCTCCCGAGCGGCAGTTCTTTGATCAGGGACTTGGATCCCCGTTTATGACAGTTCTGGGTTGTCTGGGCCGTCTCCGGAGAACCGTTGTTCCGTGTAAGACACCGAGCATCGCTCTCTTCTGTGCTCTCCGTTTTCTCTCTTGTTCTCTGTTTCAAACTCAGCTGTTGACATGCAGCCGCTCACAGTTTCTACACATCCACCCTCAATCAGCACCGTGGCTCCCAAATGCTGCTTCCCAAGCGTCGCCCCCAGCTAACACACACACACACACACACAATTGTACAATCAGTCACACGGCAGTAAGAGGGGACTTCAAAGAGCAGCTGATCTGGGGGTCTGCAGCGCACAACAACTGTCACAGAGCCCAGTGCAGGGATCAGAGTGGGGGGGGAAAAAAGGGATGAACAGAAGAAAAGAGAAGGAACGCATTACATCTGTATTGATTATTGGTGTAAAACAGAGGCGGTGGGGTGCGTTTCTGTTGCAGGAGGAGACAGTTAAAGAGCGGAGGAGAGTAAAAGGGGAGGATGGGAGCTTGACGTTGGAACAGTGTAGGTGTGTTTCTTGCTGCCACAGAGGATCTGTGCAACAACTAGAAACCTCTTTATACTCCTTTTGGCACTCGCATCTCTCCTCGTTCACCTCTATGAATCAGTCAGTGCTGTGCCGCGCGCGAGAATCAAAATAAGAGCATCGATGTCTAGACGAACCTCCACATCTCCTAAGGCAGACTAAACCCTATACGTCACATCGTAACCTGATCACTGAGAATTATGCCGTTAAATATCACTATTTCAGATGTCTGGACACATTTCTTTTCTTTTAGTGGGCGTGTGTGACCGTCAGGATTTAGAGTCGTCTTAGTTCATAAGACAGAGCTGTTATATAACCAGCTTTGGATATGTCTCTCTTTACGAGCAGGAATCAATTGCAGCAAGTGTTTTTCAAAGGGCACGGCTGAACACATGACAGGTGGAAAGTGCAGGGTTGCTAGATACACACACACACACACACACACACACACACACACCTGGGTGAGGGGGGCTTTTCTCTAACCTGTCGATGCAATAAAGCTGGTTTCCATGGCGATCACAGGGGTTGGCATGGTGACGGTGTCATTGACCCGGAGATTAAGCATGACAATGAGCCATGACTGGTTTTTTGTTTTTGTTTTTTTGCTTCTTCTTTCCTTTCCGCTCTTCTGCTCTCCAACGGTCTCAAATTCCCTCGTGTAAAAAACACTAGAACTTGATAAATGCCTCAAGGACGGGTATCGGCAAACAGCGCGCAGACGCTCATCCAGTTCTGCTGCTTTTCTCTCTCTCTCCGTGTAGCAGTGTAAGAGGATAGTAGAGGACACTGTAGCTCTTTATTTTCTCTCTGCTTCTCCTCCATTCATTTAACATGATGTAAGACCTCTCATCTTCAGTGGAAGTTGATATTCAAAGCAAATAGTCGGTGCCTAGAATCCAGCAAAGAGAGAGAAACATGCAAGAATTGAACAAAAGACTCGTTTAGATTGTCTCCGCCTGTGTTCTTGAAATAGTTCAAATAGTGTAGTTTGGCAAGTCTGAAGCTTTGTTGCAAATCCATACAGCTGACTTATTTGAACTTTTCAAGTGTGCTGTTAACAGACACAATGAAATAGAGGAGCTGCTCACAGCTGCCTGGTGAGACAGCTCCTGATCATGAAAACGGAAGTATTGATTCTTCGGAAAAAAACATTTCTATGTTATTTTTCATCAATAAATCTCGTGAAATGACAGAAACCATCATCAAAAAATATATAGAATTCACCAGCCTTTTTCTTACAGAGCACATATCTCATTTATTTCTTGTATACTAACTGCAAAAACAGTATAAATTAGAGCAAACTGTGTGATATAATACCAGTTTCTAGCATGTGTTTGGCTCACTGCTCTGTGAGTGAGCGTGCATGTCTCTGAAACTTAAATATTTCCCCGTTCAGATCGTCGGCTTCTTTTTAGAGCCGTTTCTCCCTCTGCACTGCCAAAGCTTACGCAGCAAAATATCGGAACAGTTGACTGTGTGTTTCCTTGATTGATTGACCCTGTGAGTGTTTGATTTGTTGATTCATACTGTAGCTGTGTACAATATCTGAGACGCCTCTCCCAACTGGCTCATCAGATAAAGTGCACTTAGCCAGAGTATAAAACCCCCTTCCACGGATGAAAAACCAGAGGAGGGAGGGAGGGAGGGAGGGAGGGAGGGAGGGAGGGAGGCGGAGGAGTGCGGCTAAAAGTGGAATAGCGTTTGGACGCTTTCTGCTTCGCTATTGTCACTTTAGCCTCCTATGTTTCTTGCACCTGCGGCTGCTGAAGTGTAATAAGAACTACTACCTCTTGGTCCCCTCTTCTCAAAAGTGAGACATCGACACACACACACACACACACACACACACACACAGGAGTGAAGCTCTGCTGTCTGGAGATCACGAAATGTTAAAACCACCCGGCAAATATTTGGACATCTTTTACAGTTTGGCCTTGGTAAATTGGGGGGATGACAGAAGTGACAGTGGATTACATTAAGTGGAGTGCTGTGAATGTGTGTGTTATTTGAACACCATATTTTGTCATTTTGATAGGAAACTCTCTCTCTCTCTCGCTCTCTCTCTCTCATACTATATGTCTCTCTCTCTCACACACACACTATATGTCTCTCTCTCTCTCAGCATTGCTGTAGTTCAGCCCAGTGCCTCCACATCCTCTACTGACACATCACTCCAGCACCGTGAGTCACAGAGGGTGGATGAGGTGACCTGCACGGCCAGCACCACGTCCCACATTAAATACAGCAAATCCTTTACCAGCTGCTAAACCTCTCCCTGAGACAGCAAATGCATGTAGGCACGTTAGCATGCCTGGCTAACTCGCGTCCTACTAAAAGCAGTAACTTAACCCGAGAGGCTCTATGACAAAGATGGCGCATTACAAGCTCTGCGGACGGTTTGGAATGGTATATTCCCCACATTGATCCCAATAAGAATGTCAACTTCTTTGTTGGTTTCACATTTCTGGTGAGAAAAGCTAAAAATGAAACTTATCT
This sequence comes from Leptoclinus maculatus, assembly GCA_032191485.1. Lineage (NCBI taxonomy): Eukaryota > Metazoa > Chordata > Actinopteri > Perciformes > Stichaeidae > Leptoclinus > Leptoclinus maculatus. The sequence goes on along the minus strand of JAVDOI010000020.1, from coordinate 9,621,363 downwards.
TTCAGCACTTTGGAGAGCAAATGTATGCAGTTAATTGTGTCCTGTTTTTTATTCTGAGCTAAACGGTGCACCTGTCACTTGAAACAGTTTGTGTTTTGAATGTAGCTCATGACCGCTCCTGTCAATCACAGCGGAAGATAGTGAGCAGCCTGCCCTAATTATCTATTAAGCTCTTTGTTTTGGCAGGAAGGGAACGCAGAGAGTTACACACGAGAGGGAATCCCTTTCCTTTCTTCCTCTATTTTGTACTTGTCTGACAGATAGCTTGGCTCAGGTTCTGTACTTAAAGTAGCACGATTTTCTTACGAGGCTTCCTGCTTTGTTGCATGCACTTGAATATTCCAGTCACAAGGGGGTTATTTATCGTCACCTGGTGTCGCTTTTTTTTTTTTAACCCTCTTGTTTTATTGCAAATACTTAAAAAAAAACATAGTTTTTCACCCTTCGGTGCAGGACACATACATTGAATGTGTTCTTCCACTGCATGAGTGGGTCAGCTTAACGTTTTATGTAATGTGAATGATGGCTTTGGATACAAAATGCAATACCCAACCTTGAAAATTACACCTCCTCCTCCAAAACAGCTGATACTGTACATGGAAACTATCTTCCAAATCCCCGAAATAGCTGCAAAAAGAACCTTCGGTATCTAAATGTGTGCAACCACAAGGCCACAAAACTGCATGTAAAACACATCCGCCACGGGCATTTGGTGGGTTTTTTTGAGAGTGTGCTCTCCTACAGACCATGCCATCATCTGATTCTGCTTGTTCTCTGCATCTGTTCCCGTTGCGAATGCCAAGGGAGCGAGGAAGTCCAACATGGAATGGCTTTGAAGCGTCATTGCCCCGAGCGCACCAACGTAGTTTTCCTGCTCATCGGAGCTCACAGTCATTTGGCTTGTCCCTCACTCGCTCCGCGTCTTCGCCCCGAGACTTTTTCGACTGCATGTGAATTACGACACATGGAGTAAAGATCAGCTGGTCATGGAGCGGAGGATTTCCAGTGATGGTTTTTTTTTTTTTGCCCTCATTCTCTTCGAATGTGACTGATGGAGCACATCGTGGGATGGAGCCAGGAAAACGGCCCTGATCATATCCTAAGGTATTGAATCGGCTGTCACTCAAAAGATGCCGAGGGGGAGGAACGGGGACTCATCGGAGCTTACAGTAGATACGCCATGTGGAGTGGGAGATAACAGTGGGATGAAAAGGCCACTATTTAATTTGATGATGTCTAATCGTGCAGCTGAGTGTTCTAGTTTTCTGGCTGAGACGATATGGAGAGCGATTGCCGGTATTAGCTTTGGTGAATAAGACTGATGATGATGGCGTCGGCGCCCGTGACGAAAAATAACATTAACTTGGAGCACAGAAGCACAATTAAATCAAATGTCACGGTCTCTGACTCTCACCAATCTACATTCCTCACTTTAATTAATGCATTCATTTCCTTTTCATTTAAAACAGTTCCCATCTGTTCTATATATATATAAAAGCAAATCTGCTCATTCCCTTTAATACTACTGATTACTGAGCATTAAGGGAAATTTGGCCACGGCTGTGTATTTCATATAACAGCGTGTCATCCAAATATTTGCGAAGCAGCAGCAGAACAAATCTGCTTTTTCTTACAGAAAAACAAATAATTATTCAGCAGGGATTGGTATTGAACCTCAGTGTTTTAGAGGTAATTATGAATCGATCATATATATCCTTATTCGTATCATTTTGATGTCAGCGCTGTAGCTCGTGATCTTATTGACACAGAGCTCTAATTATTGGTGAATACGTGTGTGTTAGATGAGAGCACAGTCTTTATCTCGCTTGAGCGTGATTGTTATTTTTAACACTTGGAACGTTAATGTCTCTATGTGGGAAGAGGGGTGCAATACTTTCATATTTAAATTGTACACTGTACACACGAGGCTGTGGTGTAAGGCAATTTCCATCCAAGAGGGAGCTGTCAGTAGTCGCCATAGTGCACACGGAGTGGGGAATCGTGGTGGCAGTTACGACCCTGATGTCACAATTTGGCTGGTGGATGTCCCAACTGCACCACATGTGCGCCTGTGGCTCCGAAAATTGCCTTAAATAAGTCACACTGTGTGCATCATTGACTCTGGAATTCACCCTGAGCCACTGGTCCAAAAAAAGTAAAAAAAAAAGCCCTAAAACAGTGTGCAGGAACATGATTATACACATTTGCTGTCTCCCTCGTTCTCACCTTCCCTGCCCTCTGTCTTCCTTTCCTTTCCTTCCTTCCCCCCTTCAGGGTCTGGTGGGAGAAAAGTACGGCAGCATCCGAGTGCCGGGGGAGGTGGAATCAGCGGAGTTCGAGATGATCTTGGATGCAGCGGTGGAGGCGGGGCTGGACACACACATCTTGGAAGAGTGGTACTGCAGGGATGAAAACTCTGTGCCACCCGCATACTACCTCAAACCCAAAGCCCAAATGCTGAAGAACTACCAGAACTCTGTGAGTCCGGCTAACATGATACCACTACAAGGGGCAGAAAAGGGATTTGTCTTCCTGATTATTATTTTACCCACATGGACGTTACTAAATAGAGGTTTTCACAGTGCCGATAATGGATTCTTGTCCTTGGGATCAGTGCTTCATGAATATAATTATCCTTGAGGAACGTACTTTATATGCACATAGAGAAAAAGAAAAGCAACTTTGTGTTCAAGCTCGAGAGCAAAGTAGTTTCGTCTCCGGCAGCTCTCGAGCCCTTATGAAGTCCTGTGCTTCACAGTTTGCCAAAATAAAATTTGTATCTGCAAATTACCACATCAAAGTCTTCCAACAACAATTCTGTCAACACAGTTAATTTATACAAAACTGTTTCAACCTTCGTATCTTTTATAGAGGTGACAGAAAGAAGTTTCACTTTAGTCATAAAAACATGTGCATTGTTGGCCAGTGTTGCACTTAAACACACTTTAGGATGCTAAAAACATTTAGATATGACAGTTTCGTACTTTCAAAATATCTCAAATTCCCTTTTAGATATCAGAATCACTCAAAAGAAATCCAGCCCACATTACGCGCTCATTCTAGATGAATGCCTCTCACATGAATCACAGAATATTCCCTTTGTTGCAGTATGCTTCTGCACAGTACTTAATAAGAAAACATGAATAGCCACGTTTCCCTCGGTTCCTATTTAAAAGCTGTGAAGTCAGACTGTCCCTCTCCCTGCTCTCCGTCCTGCCTAGATGGAGTCAAGCAGCGCAGCCAAGACCAAGAATGACAAAGCCTGGAGGAACGTGTCGGAGGAGATCAAGAGGATCTTCCGAACGGCGGTGCTGCAGCTTCAGGAGAAGGGGACCATGAAGAGCGCTCAGGCCAAGAAATTCCTTTGTTCTGGTTAGTTTCAGGTCGACTTCTTCTTTCTTTTTTCATCTTCATGTGTCACATCTTTTGATAACGTCTTTTCAAGTTGGAACAAGCCTTACTGTCCGATGGGAAGCTCCCTTCTTTATTCATTTCTACGTAACACACGACACAAATGTATATAATATAATTATAAAACGACAGCTTTTATGGAGTCAAAATTAAATGAATGAAACTCTTTGACAATCAGTCGGATATGCCAAAAAATTCAGTGGTTGTAGCTTCTCAAATGTAAATATTTGTTTGATTTTAGTCTTCTATGAAATTAAACTTAATATGTTACAATCAATTTAACACATTTTCACGCATTTTTTTTAATTATCGTGGATATTTATTTTCATAATTTTCTGACATTTTATAGACCAAAATTAATTAATCTGGTAATTAATAAGTAGATTACAGATAATGAAAGTGGATCAAATAAGTGAAGGTGATATACAGTCACCTTATATCTAACAACTCATACCTTTTAATTAACAGTACGTCTGATAGTAACAGTAACAGTGTATAAATGATGATTTCTTTCAAAATTATACCAAAAATATACCATTAATCTTTAGGAGGATACAAATCACACAGCAAAGGTCATATATTTAACGAGTGAGGCCGCTGTGTAGATTGTCATCTTGTCACTAAATTGGTAACAAGAGATGAGATGCAATCAGGATCTGTCAGACTCAGACTCAGCTGATGGCAGTGATTGATCGATCGATCCGATTTCATGTTCACCTCTCGGTAATTAATCCAAACAGTGTTTTGCAAATGACAGGTGAAAACAGAAAAGACTTTTCCAAGACCACTTCTCCCCTTTTTATTCATGTTTTTTATTGTTATTATGCAATAATGTCAGTGATTATCAGGCGGACTATTGAGGAACAAAACCACAATTTGCCATTCATTGTGATTCTTGAAAATACAAATTATTTCCCACTCCCATTAAGATCAAACATCAAAACAGAGAATCGAGTAAGAAAACAAAACAGTTAACCTCAGATTTTCATACCTCTGCTGGTGTAAAAGCTAAAGGTACAAGTCTGACATTTGAACAATTCCTCCCACTGTTTATTTTCACTCTGCGAGGTTTGATTGCTCCTGTCTGTAACCGACTCCACATAGGAATCACCCAGTTATTATTACTGAATTGTTTGGACAGCGTTGAATTAATCTTTCAAAACATCTCTTTTTCTCCGACTGTCACTGCGGTAGATGATCTAAGCAATATGCTTTCTGAATCTGATGACAGGCACAAGATGTTTTTTTGTTTTTTTTTATGGGAGGAAATAAAGAATAAGCTAATTAAAGAATTGCAAGTTTTATAATTTCACATGAAAAAGGAAGCCCCTCCTTTGTGTCAGGAAACTGCACTTTTTATACACTCTAATTGGGCTTTATTAAGCAGTGCTTGAGGAAGTTGTGCCGTCTCCTGGAACTTTCCTTTTGCACTTTTCTCCCACCTAATTAGTAAGCTACCATGTGAGCTGAACTACACAGGAGATGCTGGCGGAATTTCAGTCAGCCGGCTCTTTGCTGTTGTTGGGGAGCCTGTGACACAGTTCAGTAGTGCTGGCTTATGTGATTTTATCAACTTTGTTTCCTCTAAAATAAGGCTCAAGAGAAAACTTATCTAATCGGAGGCTAAAGGCTTCCAAAATGCACTCGGCTCTGCTCCTGAAAGAAATCTAAATCTTACATCTGTAAGACGTTTATCTTTGAAACGTATACATAATAAACCAGAGGTGGTCCTTATCGGCCATCAAGTCAAAACACAATGCTGAGTTTTCAAAAGTTATTACAGATAGAGAAGTCGAGGAAGACGTCTAAGTTGTATTTTTCTCTTATTTCAGCCTTGGAGGATGAATTAGACTTTGCCCTTGGGAAACAAACTCCTGCCTTTCTCAAGAAATGTGTCTGCTACATTCGCAAGATCGCCAACTTCGACCGCTTCGCCAAAATCCCTGACATGACCCGCTACATGGACATCGTGGTCAGCGGCGATCGCGTCATGCGCAACCAGGAATCCTACGAACGCCTTCTGAAGATACGGGACGAGTTCATCCCCACGGTCGTCGCTGCCTCCAACCTCCGGGTCTACTCTTCGGTCACCCACTGCGACATGAAGTTGGGCTACTCCCAAGAAGTGGAGAGCAACTATGTGGAGGGTCTGTGTAAACAGTTCTACGAGGACATGGTGGATATCATTCAAGCCACCGTCCAGCAGAACTTGGGCACGGAGACGGACCCGTTGTACGACGAGATCCTGCAGCACCTGTCGCTCTGTAAAAGCTACGCTGAACACTACCAGTTCAAGACCGAGTCCTTGGATTACGTACAAGAGTACCTTCTGCCCTCCAAGGGGAGCAGAATGAGCCCTCTGGTGGTGTACGGGGGACCTTGCACTGGGAAGACACTGCTGCTATCCGAGGTGGCCAAACAGGTGAGACATGACGGACAGAATGTTTTGAAAATGATGGTGTTATATCTTTCTCCTTTTCGTGTGATCCCCGCCCCTCCTTCTCCCCTCACTTCAGCCGGCTCTCGCAGTGCGTTCACGCTTGCGCTCGTCTTGTCTGTCTGATCTGAGCATGTGTCCATCTTTGTACCGTGAAGTATGAGGGGGCGTGCAACTAGTTCATCTTTTCTCATCAAAACACTCGCTTGACCATCTGCGCGTCTGCCAAAAGACAGCGCATTGCCATGCACACGTCTATAATTTCCTGTCAGGCCATGCGATCGTGTGCACTGTACGTCCACATGTGACTTCACGGGTTTGCTTTTGTGTGTGTGTGTGTGTGTGTGTGTGTGTAGCTCTATGTTTTCACTTCTTCGGTCTCTGGCTTTTGTGTGTGCCATCTGGCTGCCCGGCTACATTAGGATCACACCACAGCCAAGATCACACGGCACAAACCCGCAGATCTACCGCTCCTGTCCAACCCTTTTGTGATAGACGTCACATTGATACACACATTCATTGTCAGCTCCATTCATGTCATCCAGGTTCATTAAATGTTACACGGTACAATAACAGCAATGCAACAACGATCAAAGCCTCCAGTGTTAAAGATTACCACGGGCCGTGAGGATGAAAGTAGAAACAACACAGAATGTACAGGCGCACTCTCGTGAAACCGAGCTTAGTGATCGAGGAGGAGGAGGTGTGTTAGAGAACATGGACTAAGTAACAGGACCATGTGTCTAGTTTCTAGTTATCAGGGGAGTTGATTGAGCCTGTCTTGATTTTTGTGCCTTAAACTTCTTTGTTCTTTCTAGTTTTCAATACCAGGTGGATCTTTCAAAAGCATCCTTTTGGCAGTCAACCTATTTCTTCAAGTATAAAAGAGTTTTTGTAAACAAAAAAGGGAAAACTGTTTCCTCAAATCATCAGAAAGGTTTTTAGGAATACACAAAAAGCTAGATATCAGTTTTGCCCGTTATTTGTTTGATTGACTGGTAATTCTCACAATTAGAAATAAATTGTCTGTTTTGGCTCTAATAAATAAAACGATTTTCATTGAAATGATTCAAACGATTGTATCACATTTTGTACTACCACACATATTACTGCCCACACAGATTCGCCTCCTGATTTATCATACAACCCTATTACACTAATACAGTCTGTGACTCCAATTTTACATGTGAAACTGCACTGACTACTTTAGTCCCAAAATAAAAGAGGAAAAAAGGACCTAAATCATAAAATACTTGCTTCCAGAACCAGAAGATGTAGTTTAACCTAGATGTTGGATGTTGATCACACAGCTTTAGTATGATAATTGTAGTTTTCTGCAGTTGGCTGAAGTTTCTCACCAGCGTATCGTCCTGTGTGTTAATCCCCAGCCAGTTGCAGCAAGTTCAGACAGAAATAATAATAATTTGAAATCCTGTGTGGCCTTGGTGTTTGAAGGAGAAAGGGATGTTATTAGATTTGGGCGAGACTAAAAGAGGTGAAACAATTCAAAGGGTGAAGTGGTCTGGGGCCACCGTGCCACAAGCTCTGTGCTTGAGTCCACAGAGTGTAATTCACACCAAGCTGTTTGTTTTATTTTCTTACTTTTGAGCTCAGACCACACCAAATATTCATGTAATGCAATAAATACCAACCACAGCTTATGTGAAGCAGATATGTGTAAACTCAGAAGCAAAGACACAGAGTCCTCCTTATTAATCTTTTGTTATGTAGTAGTACAGGTAATATTATGTCCTGTTTTTGTTTTTAGTATTTGAGAAATGCCTGTTGTAGCTAATATGTACATATAGTGTCATAGGGCAGAAAACATGCATTCACAACTTACAAAATGAGGTTATTGCACATAAGAATCAGGTTAATTAAGTTTTGTAGACTTTCATTTTTGTCTGGTTTTTATATTGTTTTCGGTTTGCTGTGTTGAGAGATTATGCAACGTTTGCCATTTTATATCTCTGTGATCTTGCCTTCCTGTTCTACAGGTACATTTGAGCTGTATTCAATGTAACACAATATAGCATGGGACAGATTCTAGTTAGTTTAGTACAATTTAGTTGACTTTCTATAAAAAGTTTATATTTATAAAAATGTACCAATTTATGAAAGTCAAGCAGGCTGACTAATTGTATTTGAGTTTTATAAATTCAGTCATACACACAGACATCTGTAAAACATTTACAATTGTAAATAATCTACTTACAGATTCTGTGTCGCTCTCTCTTTCTCTCTTTTTTTCCCCGTCTCTCACACATACAAACAGCTGAATGTGGAGCAGGCATCATCACTATTGCCCTAAATGTGTCAAAAAACATCTTAATGTCTCCCCAAATCTCAGCTGGGCCATTTAATGCCTCAAAAAATTGGAGTAGTGCTCATTCATAGAATCTTTCTCATGATTGAAGACATTTTTAATTTATGAATTAAATCTATGTAAGAATTACTTTGAGAACATCTGAGGCCATTCAACATGAACATTACTGAGATTTGCACATTTTTAAATGTCTGATAACAGTTAGAAATTGTGTTCAGCACACACACTGTCATAAGGTAAAATGTATGAAACCTCTCTTCCTTTGCTGTGCTAATCAGCCCTGCCTCATACTGTTAGAACAACACTTAGGTCCCTCTAGCTTCACTGTAGAGCTTTGATCATTCTAATTGTTTGACAAAACCGAGCAAAATACTAGTACAGTTTACTCACAGTAAGTTTGAACAAATGTCTGAAAATGTTCTCCATTTTTTACGATTTCTATTTTTCAGATTTGTTGGGATTTTTTTATTTGATTCCCAGTTAATAATCTTATGTAACAATCATATGTGATATTCTAATGTGGTCTATTTTAAGAACTCTTAACTAAAAATCATCTCTGAATGCTTTTTTTTTTCAGGCCTACACGTGGCTGCAGCAAGAGATGGGCCCTGAAACCGACCCAGTTGTTATTGTCCGTTTTATTGGCTCCAGCCTGCTCTCCACAGACCTACGCACTCTCCTCCAGAGCATTTGTGAACAGATTGCAATAAACTACCGCTGCCTGATTCACTTTTTGCCTAACAAGATCCAGGAGATGAAAGAGCTTCTGATCAACCTTCTAGGGGAATCTTCATTCCACCGGCCTTTGGTCATTGTCCTGGATGCCCTGGAGCAGCTCTCCGATGCGGACGAAGTTCGCAAGCTGTGGTGGCTCCCCATACATCTGCCTCGGACAGTCCGCATTGTAGTCTCAACGTTGCCCAATAAACACGGCATCCTGCAGAAACTTCGACAGCTCATCCATGATGAGGGGTATTATATGGAATTAATCCAGAGGGACCGCAAGCTCTGCAGCCAAACATTAAAACAGCAGTTGCTTGGGGTGAAGAGAAAGGTCACCTCAGGCCAACAGATCTATGTCAATGAGGCACTTGCCAAGTGTACATTGCCAATGTTTGTCAACCTCATCTACAGAGAAGTCGTTCATTGGAGGTCTCACAAAGATGTGGATGACAGGTCCCTGTGCTCCACAGTGCACGAAAGCATAGAACAGCTCTTCTACTCAGTGGAGAACAAGTTGGGACAACGATTTGTCTTCCGAGCATTAGGGTACATCACCATGGCCAAGGCTGGGCTAACTGAAGTCGAGCTGGAAGACATTCTGTCCCTTGATAATATAGTTCTTGGTGAAGTCATTGTGGCAACTTACCTCAAAAACCCCTTGAGGATCTCTTATGATTTGGTTGCAAGGCTTAAAGAGGAGCTGGATGGTTATCTGGTGGAACGTCAGGTACGTAACGTCACCTTGATGGTTTGGGCCAACAGACACCTGCATCTCATTGCCCAGAAGTTGTATCTCAGCAACGAGGAGGACGTCCATCAAATGCACAGCCTCCTAGCTGAGTACTTCCTGGGGGCATGGTCAGGAGGCAGGAAGAAGATCTTCACATACGATAACAACCATTTCACTTCCCTGAATATATCTCATCACAAAAACCCCCACCAGTCCCATGAAAAAACGTCCTCTGACAAGTACTCCTATGACAGACAGACTCCAGAGCAGCCTTGGGTGTTCCAGTGCAATCTTTTGGAGCCGGACATTTTCTTTGTCAACCATAGGAAGATGACAGAGCTGGTGTACCACCTTACCAGGAGTGGGCGCACTGATGACCTCATGTTTGGTGTTATCATGAACTTCAGCTGGCTGTACACAATGATCAAGATTGGCCAATTTGAAAAGGCTGTAACAGACATTGACCTAGCTTACAGCTACACCCAAGAGAAAGAACTGAAGTTCCTGGCCACCACTCTCCGTAGCATCAAGCTAAAAGTGCTGAAGAACCCAGCATCACTGTCTGCAGAACTGCAGCAAAGGCTTCTGCCGGTTGTCACCTCCCTCCCCAAGCTCAGACACCTCCTCCTGGAGTGTGACAAAGATGGCCCGAAGTACTGCTCCATTGTGCCTCTCCACTCCTCTATGGATGTCACCTACAGTCCAGAGAGGCTTCCTCTGTGCTCTAGCTACATGCAGATTGTGGAGATCGTGCCCACTCTAGCCCCAAACATAGTCCTTGTAGCCCTCGAAGATGGGTCTGTCAGCACCTGGGATGTCGAGAGTAGACAACTTCAAAGACAGATCGACACAGCCAAATCCGTTGTGCTTGGAATCAGGCTAACCACTGATGAAAAGTATCTGGTCGTGGCCACAACCAAAAACACGTTGCTCATCTATGATAATCACAAGTCCTGCCTTTTATCTGAGGTTGAAATCAAGGGGTCCAAGCAAGGCGGTGTCACTGGTGGGGTGGCCTTTATCAATGGTTTTACTTTGTCCACCCACCATGCTTTGGCTTGGCTTGAGGCTAGTAAAGAAGTCAACGTTATTGACCTACTCTACGGTTGGCCTCTCTACCAGTTTCATTGCTGGTATGAGGTGACTTGTGTCCAGTGCTCTCCAGATGGAATGTACGCCTTCTGTGGCCAGTACCTCAACACTGCATCCATCTTTCATCTGGGAAATGGGGACAAGTTGGCCACTGTGACCTCTGAGTTTTCTGGGGGATTCGTAAAGTCCATTCTAATTCTGGACACCCTTAGCCAAATGGTGATGGTTGACAATGAAGGCAGTTTGTCAGTATGGAACACCAAAGAGATCACCAACCCACGTCTGATGGAGGATTACGATTGTAGAGGGGATGACAGTGAAGTGGTGGGCATAGAGTTATCTGAAGACCAGCGCTCCATTCTCATTTGCAAGGCCAGAAGTATCGAGGTTCTGGACACAAAAGTATGGAAAATGGTAGAGAAGTTCAAAGCCAAACGCACTGAACGCTTTGTGGCTGCTGTTCTCTCCAAGAATGGACAAAGCATTGTGGCCTCCATGGAGAACACCTCCTCCATCTTTGTCTGGAGGAGGGACAGTGGACAGTGCATGGCTAGCCTGATTGAGATATCAGGGGCTATCGTCAAACTCATTAAATCAACCCACCACAACCTGCTCCTTTCTGTTGCCAGCAGTGGCGTGCTGTCTGTCTGGGACATTGATATCATCACCGCCATGTCTAATATTGACAAAACAGGCAAGAAGATCCAGACCTTGCAGCTGTCCGGCAGAGAGGATTATGTGTTTACCATGGACGGTTCGGAAGCTGTCCACAAGTGGAACTTCGGCACTGGCTTTATTGAAACAGTCTTTAAGCACGAGGGCATAGTGGAGAACTGTGTCCTAACCTCCTCAGGGGATCTCATGGTGACATCAGATGACAAGTCCAGTCAGTACATCTGGCAAACCACCACTGGAGAAAACATCTTTCGCATCAATGGACAGAAAATATCACAGCTGCTAATCACCCACAATGACCAATTTGTGGTGTCTCTCTGCGAGCAGAACGCCTCCAGAGTCTGGAGGCTCGGGACTGGGCACAAAGTGTGCAACATTTTGGTCACCCTCCAGAATGCACTGATCACCACAGCAAATACTTTCCTTGTGGGAAGCTCCAAAAACAAGCTCCTCGCTGTCAGCCTGTGGTCAGGCAGCGTATCCAAGAAGTTTGTCTGTGATGATGGCATTACTATTGTCAACTTCAAGCTCATTCCTGACTGCCCTGACTGTGTGGTGTTCATCACATCCACAGAGACCGTCTTCATCTGGAATGTGGCAGATGAGTCAGTTTGCCGGCGAGTCCAGCTGCCAACCAATTTCCTCAAAAATCTCGAGGACTTCCAGATTTCGCCCAATGGGAAAGTAGGAATTGTGTCCAAAGGCGATGACAATATTAATGTCCTGGATCTTCACAGCGGGAAGCTGAGGCTTGTCCATGCTGCTGGTATAATTTGGCGTCAGAAATTATCAAGAGATGGACGCTATTTAGTGTATGTCTGTTTCCGGAGCTGCGATGAAGACGATGAGGCTGGTGTTGTGTCCAATCTGATCGTGATGCGCCTTGCTGATGGCAAGAGCATCGGCACATGCTCCCTGTACAAGACGCCCACTTTCCTGTCTCTCTCCCAGCGAGCACTAAACATCATCATTGGCTTCGAGGACGGCAGCATCGGCACATACACAGTAGTGGATCGTGTGGATGCTGCCCTCAAGATAAAGATAGCCACCTCCAACAGCCGACAGATTGTCAACAATGCCTCGCAAAAGGTGCGGCCCAAATGTGGCAACCATTCCTTTAAGACCGTTGCCGACTGCACTTGGAGGGAGTCAACCGAGGTCTTCTCCAGGGACAGCCCTATCAACGTGTCTGACTCTGGTGAGGGCGAGTCGACCACGCCTACAAAAAAGACTGAATTGCTGCAGTGATAGGTGGAGATCAGAGTAGCAGGTGGAGTTAGGACAGGCGGGTGGAGAGAGGTGACAAAGTTTTGAATCTCTGGGGTTGCAGTTGATTCTTGTTTACAGCCACGTGATTCAGCTGCAGATGTCAGCCCTCTGGGTAGTTAATGGGCCGACCGTTTAAACGCTGCACTCAAATTATGTATTACTTACTTCCAACTTATGATACAGTTTCTCTTTGTTTTACACACGAAGACTGTTAGAAAAATACCGTTTTTGAAAAGAAGAGAAATGTAAATTCTGTGAGTATTAGTTTGCCATTATGTGTCCTTTTGCATTTGAAGAACAAAGTTATTATTCAAATGTCTTGGTCAAACATTTTCAAAGCCATTCCAGTGATCTTAGCCACTTTCATTGTACACTATCTTTATTTACATTGTGCACATTAAGCCATAATGTCGAAGAGTAGATTTATGTTTGTATCAACATCAGTCGGTACTGTAGAAAAAAGGAAGAACTATGAACATATGTACATATCCCTTTATGGCTGCTGCAATTTGTGCAACTCCTTAAAAATGTTATGTTGTGCTTAATGCAATCAAAGTGAGTGCCTGGAATTTAAATGTTCTTTATGTGCAGATTACAAGATTTATGAAAATGCAGGGAATTTGTAAACACAGTACACACACAGTTACACAATACTTGCATTGATGTTAAATCTAAACGATCAGTGTACCGAAATCCAGTCAACAACATGAGAGATCGATGGCATTGCTCTTCGTAATGATAGTTGTAGAAATTTCTTGGAACAGTTTACGGAAGTTTGGTGTGAATTTACCTGCAGTTCCATCAGTCTGTGTGCCGTTTGTTTTAAGGGAAACACCACTATTGAGCATACAGTGTAGCATAGCACCATACACATTCACGCCTTAACCAGTGTAATTGCTTTAGGTTTCGTGGAGTTTGTTCAAATGTGTCAGTAGAAAAGGACAGAGTGATTAGCCCAATGTTTCACTGAAACAACTTGGTCATGTGAATATATTTAGAGGTTTAGAGAGTAGATGGAAGCACTTTATCAGTGGTTTGTGAGAAATTATTAGATTTATTTATATGAAACATTGTGTAAATTGTTTAACGTGATCTAGAGTGGTCTTAAAATAGGTACTGGATATGCCTTCAAAAATACACAAGGCCATCCTGGTACTTGCTGTCTACAGTTAACTCACTTGAAATGCTACAGTCTCTTTCTATATATATATATATATTTGCCTGGTATCGATACAAAATTTAAGATGCTGTCATCGTAACACCTGACAGCAAAGGCAGGACCTTTGGAAATATATGGGATCAAATAAAGGCCAGTAAGATTTTGTGCTTGTGACATGATGTTTAGAAATAATTTCAAAACCTTTGGTTGTGTATCAGCTTTTGTAAACCTGTGAGAGAAAATAAACTTTGCATGGAAAATTCAATATTGTGAATGTGTAGGGGAAAAAAAGTAGTTTGAGAAATAATTTGAGACTGTCAAAGTAAAATAAATAGATGTATAGAATTAATATAATTAATAGAAGCAAAATAATATTCCGTCAATTGCGAGGTTACCCAGAAAAAAAGGGTTCAAAGCGGAAAACTAGAAAACTGAACCCACATTTAAGTATAAAACTTTTACAGCCAAAATCATGACCAAAACACTTTTTTTTACGTTTACTTGTACTTTCTGCTTCAAATCTGTACCCAGATCACACAAGAGCTGTTCAATTTGAGTCTTTTGAGTTACCTCACTGTTGATATTATTTTTGCACAAATTTTACTGAGACATTATTATTATTTCTACAAAATAAAAATTGTTTTCCTTACATATTCACAGTGGTTACAAGGGTGATATCTCTCTTAATCTTTCTGACCCTTATGTGAGCCCATAGAAACATCACGACAGGCTGAAATAGAAGCTGTTTGGATCTGGTGTGCTGACAATCTGCTGACAAAGAGTTCATCTATGAAGTTGTACCTTGCAGGTACCGTGATTGCTTTTTTAAAGCATGTCTGTAATAACCCAAAAAACGCAATTTTGAGCTCTGATGAGACCAATCATCGGCCAGGCATGATTGAAAACCACACACTTACACTTTGACATATACTTTTCAAGGGCTATTCCATCTTATTGTATGTTTACTAGTTTTGAACAGTTGAGATAATGGCCCTTGGATAATTTCAAACCGGGTAGCAGCGTCAAGCTTTAAAAGTTTTATTTCCCTACAACTTAAAGAGTTTTTAAATAAAAAAAAAAAAGATATTAGTAATTGCCAAAGTCCCGATTATAGTTTGTGTCTCATTTGTTTTTTGAGGCTTGTACTGTACTGATATTGTTAACAAATTGTTTCAGTGTTCTACTGTGATTATGTTTATGATAGAGACAATGTGCTATCTTTGCTAAAAAAAAGTTTAAAAATATATTGGAATGCCAGTTTCAGAGTATATTTGAATGTGTCCATATGGAAGCCAGTTAACGGTATTATTGTATGTTAAGTAACTTGAATGACTTTTAATAACTTACATGTTTGCAACTCATAGTTGACATACTGGTATAATGAATGTTTCTATTGTATTCTTTGTATTGTCAGGACTGACTTACCTGTTTAGAGATTTATATTTTCATAAATGTTGTACTTACATTTTGTTACAGAGTTGTTTAACTGGAATTCAAACAGAAAAGAAACTTATGTCTGAAGCAATATGAAACTAGTGTGTATGCATCGTTTGTATGAAACATTTTAACGTAATAAAATGGTTCACTTTTTGCCTCCACTCCACTGTTTCAGGCTTTTCACTATAAAAAAAGGGACTGCGACAAGATCGCGTGTCTGCTTTTAGACACAAACGCGTTTTATTCACCGCCTTTGATTTCAAAGAAGACAATGACTGATGAGAACAATCTCTCCTCTAATTGGCTACAATTAGCCAAGTCCTGACGTACAGGTAGCTGTAAGTTAAGTTGCAGAGCATGCTGGGGGCGGGGGTTGTTTCCCAGAATCAGAAAACACTGACAGCCTCGCACACACACACACACACACACACACACACACACACACACACACACACACACAACAGAGCTGGAAAATGATTTGATAAGCCTGTAATTGCTCTTCCGCGCTTGATGCCGCATGCCAGATAAGCGTGGTGAATATTTCTCCAACACTGGCTGACATTGTCATTATAATTAGGCGATGCATGTGCTGTGCAGTGCACCTGTACTGTGCCCTGCGCCAATCACACACACACACACACACAAACACACAAACTTGCAAGGCAAACACATCCAGGATCAAGCTGTGACTGGCCAATAAAACCCAGTTGCTTTGGGCTACCATTTTAATTTCCCAGTGGTGTCACTCGAAGCCAATCTGTGTGTGCGCGAGTGTGTCCGTGTGTGTCCTGTCTCCACGGCAACATCAGGTCGGTAGCGGTGACGGGGCTTGGTCACGCCTCTCATTGTAATGATGGGTGAGCTCATGTCTGTTGGCTATTGGGGCTGCTTCCAGTCCTTATGACAACAAGGGCTTGACTATCGCTCGCACATTCCACCTGCAGCGCCACACAGGCATATAATTACACCACTTGTTTGTTGAACAGGAGGTCTCCACAGGTCATAGTGTGTGAGGATGTATGTACGTATGTGTGTGTGTGTGTGTGTGTGTGTGTGTGTGTGTGTTGGTCCTACAGTTGGTACAGTTTGACATTGCCTCTTATTTACTCAGCCCTAAAATAGCCTCTTCATTGTCCGCTGCATTTGCTCTATAAGCCAGGGCCCTCCTTTTGTCACCCTTGCATTATTTCTACTGTAACGTGTATTTTCAGCAACGGGGAAGCCGATGAGTCACCCATATTTCTCCTCCTCCCACTCTCTGGCAGGCCAGATAAACCGGCCACGACGTCACACTTTTACCTTACGTGCAGCTGGGATTTAAGTCGAAGCAAAGAATCTGCGCTATAAGCTCCAAACATTACCCCCAAATCCTCTGGTTGTTGGAGTACTAGCGCGTTTTTGACAAACTGGAAGCCTTTCCCTAAATATGGGATGTTTGCACAGGGGGAAATCACACCAATTTTAGCCTGCTCAAAGACAAAGCTTACATTTTACAAAGTACCATTCCTCGTATGTGAGGTGAGTTACAACCAATCCAATCCCCGAGAAGCAATCGTGGCTCATTTCATCCCTTTTATCTTCTATTCTTTCCCCACATTTCCCCCCCCATTGCCTCAACACTAGACCCCAGTTTGGAGAGATAACTACCAACAAGCCCTGACCTAATTCCTTCTGAATCATGCTGGGAGGAGAGACGCCGATACGTGAAGGCTTCTTTGCTCTATTTTGATTTCTGGCGAACAGCGGGAGCTGTTTGTCGGAGATAGACGAGATTATTGCGTCCACTCTGCGCTGCTGAATTTGGTTTTATTTTTCATGTGAACGCTCAGGACAGAAGAGGAAATGAAACATGAGGTGAGGGCAACAGACTATGGAAGTTAAAAGCTCTTGCACAAATGTTTAACCCAATGTGATGTTCTTTACTGATCAGTAAATCAATAAAACAAAGTGCTTTTTCTTTCTCTTTACATTTCAGACAATGAGACTATTTTAAAGGCAGTCGAGGAATGACTCAGCACATACCAAAGTCCATTTATTTTTCTGCCGATTGACACGTCACTGCTGAAGCCCAACAATAAGGATATTCAGCAATGTTTGACAACGAATTGACGTTGTCGTTAAAGCCAACACAGACGAGACCATGACCATGTCAATGTGCTTCTTCGCTTTCTTGTCAAGAGTTAGATTGATACCACTCTCATGTACGGCAAATTTGATGCTGCAGGCAGGAGGCGATTAGCATAGCTTAGCATAAATACTGGAAGCAACTGGCACATGTCAAAGTAGGGCTGTCACGGTATCAGATTTTCACTGCAAGATTGTTACGGCCAAAAGTATTCATGGAAACAACATTATCACGATATCTTCATGAATGACATTCACGCTAGAAGTCAAATTCATCTTTTACTTTGTTTATTGTGCGTTTTCTCTTTTTTGGAGGGAAATTAATTACACTCAAAATACCAATGACACCCCAAGCCCAAATGGGTTTTAAAATGTGCCCACCATTACTTTTCAAGCTTCCTTATTAACATAATAATTAATATCTCTTTGTTTGATCTGTAAAAAAAAAAAACTGAAGTGTAAAAGCAGCAAGATGTGGTTTTACGGGAGGTTGTGTGTTTCCTGCGACCGTCTTCCTGCTAAGCTAACAGTATCCTGTTCGAATTCTACAGACAGATAAGAGAGAGGTTTCTTCTTATCTCCCTCTGCAACAAAGCGAGTAAGTGTATTTCATAAAATGTTAAACTATTCAATTAGTCTGTATGATATTTTGGCAACTCTCTTTCCTTTGTGTTTCATTCCTTCACAAGAGCTTTGATGCAAAAAGAAAAATGTAAAAAAAAGGAGGAAGCAGCAGAGTAAAAGCAGTATTTATGCGGCACCACTGGCCGTATCTTTGAAGATGTCTAGAAGAGCTCTATTTTGCCTCTGACGTGTCACACTGTTGTCATGTTTTGTGTCTCCGCCAGAATGTTAGCCGCCACCCTGTCAACCGAGCAGGAAAACATCTCCTGAGTTTTTCAATGATATTCAGAGTATTTTTTTTTTCCAAAAGCCTGTCTCTGAAAATCTTTTAAAACCCTCATATACTGTCAGGGAAAAGTGTTTATACAGAAAAGCAAGGTGACACACACACGGTCGCATTTACCTATTGCAGTAAGAGAAGGTATTGAGATTAGTTTGCAGCTAAAGGAGAATTCCACTTGTTTTTTTTTAACAATTAATTCATGTAATTTCCAATGTAAAGCACAACCCAAAGCAAGATGGCGCCAAAAACTATAATCTCTTTAACCCATACACTGCATCTATGTTATCATTAGGAACATCTTCATGAGGCAGCGCCAAATAAAAACGTTATGTTTTTGCATCTGTAAACACTCAAACCGGTTCTTCAGTTTCGTGTCACCCTCAGGGAAGTAATATGAAGTCCTAAAAAACAGTAAAATAATGCATTGTTCAGGAGCACTTTTAATGAATAATTCAGCTTTAAGGTTTAGTTCCATTACATTATTATATAAAATAATTCATACAGTGGAGTTAGTGTCAGTCTCAGGGACTTTTCTTTTTCTTTTCTTCCTTTTCTGGGTTGAAGCCAACTTGTGTTAAGAGGTAGCAAGTGTTAAGGGGTGATTCCACTCTAATCGCATCCAAGTCATATGATCAACTGTGAAGAGGTTGGTCAGGTTAAGGTGAGTCAAGCTGGTTTCAATTTGACACGTCATGACAGGAAGTCAAGTTTATTAAAGCCTGACGCAGTTTCTTGCTGGTGTACTGTAAATATCCATGTGGGTGAATTATGACCCCCAGATGGTAATTATCATAATTGTTAGACAGACATTCATAATTTAGAAGGCAATTCATGCCGAGCTGCTTGTTTAGAAACCTTATTCTGATAAAACCTTCATTAGGTGGATACTTTATGGTTCCCAACCTTTTATTTGTGATGTCTTAAAATTAAGCAACCCCTCCTCTCAGGTTGTGTGTGTACACTACAAATGTTTATCATGTATGTATAAAATTGGTACTTTTATTTTATTTATTGTGTTTTAACTTCTTTAACCTCTTTTTTTCCTTGTTAAGCAGCCTTTAAAGTGGGGTTTATTTCAACTGATTTCTGGGTATTTTAGGGCAATCTATGCAATACATAATAATATATTAGTTTATCTTATTGTGTTTTAATAATCTAAATCTGCAAATTAATTAGGAACTTAAGCTATCAAATAAATGTAGCGGAGTAAAAAGTAAAATAATTGCTTCTAAAATGTACCGGAGTGAAAGTATAAAGTAGTCTGAAAATGGAAATACTCTAGTAAAGTACATCAAAAATTCCTCCACTGCGTTATTTCGTAAACTATAATCGATACATATTGTAAATAAAGTAGGCTACTTTTTGTCAGTGTTCATAAGTTTTATTTTGAAAGTTTTAACAGGAAACCGTTGTCGTCCACCATGTGTAGCTTGACACTGGTCCACCAGTCTCTCCCAGGCTAACTAACCATTAGACGCTGTTCAAACAGGAGACATGGGACTGCGGAGTCACCGAGGGGGGGGAACTCTTCTCCACAACAACTCAAACCAAAAGGAAGGAAATCATATCTAGCTGAAGATGTGTTATGGAGCTGCTACTTCTTCACATGCATTTCTAATTTCTACTCCGGACCGGAAGAGAGACAACTTAAATGACAGCTGAAGTTATCCGTGCATTTTTGATACCTCGGGCAAAGTGCCACACCTTCGCTTAGCGCAACAGGTAGGTGGAAAAACACTATTTGCTATTCTTTCCTGCTTGTTTACATGCAACATAATGCTCTTAATTAACTTTAAAGATTGTAAAAAAAGTGTTGTTAATGCTTTATTAAACGTTTTTTTAAACACAGCTTCGACTGTTCGCAGCAACAGGTGAATGTCGAGTAGTGATGTCAACCATATGGCGTCTGTCCGCTTTGAAAAACAAAGAAATACTACAATAACTTCACGATATTTTACAAATAAAAGGTAGTTACAAGGACACTTTAAGTGGTGCCACAGTAAATAAACACACAACGTATGAGGTCAACCTACAGGTGTTGTACTAACAATGGAGATGTGTCTGTACACCTGTTGTACACCTGTTGCACGTGAAGGCAAAAGATATTTAACACAAAGAGTGGAGTGGAGTTGAATAATGATTCACAGAAATTGACCTGTGAGATACCCACAATGTGTAACTTATTAATTGATTTCTTCATAGATCATTTAATTCAGTGATTTGTATGTTTGTCCTTTGTCCTTTTATATTTGTGGATCTTATAGGATGTAATGTCTATTTCTGAAACTTTCCATCCCACCCTGAGCACACTGCTCGTGCTCGGGCAGGTGAAGTTAATGAGTGAGTGGAGGGGCTGTTAGTGGGGACATTTGTTCTTTTGTTGGGATGGAGTGTGGAGGAGGTGGAGGAGTGGTCTCCAATCAGTTAACCGGCGCTCATGTACACGGCCTTGGGCTTTGTTTGCACATGCAACACGTAGCCCCACTGAACTCTGGGTCACTTTAAAAAAAAAGAGCATACAAACCTGACGCCTGAGCCCAAACTGGTCCCGTCTGTCATTTATCACATACGACAAGCAGCTATATAATACATCAAGTGTCTCTTAAAATGCTTTTCTCACCTGTTTTTAGTTTTTTTTTTATAGCTCCAGGCAGGTTTGATTAACAACTTTGATTAAATACAAGATACCTGAGCCGCGGTTTGCTGAACCCACTTACTGGACTTTCCTGGCAAACGTGGCCCATGTGACAAGCCTATTAGACGAAACGAGTCATTAAAAGCGTATGCAAATAATATTTGCCCAAGGTCTAGTTTGCTCTGCTCCCGCGGGATGACTCGACCTGAAGCAGGATGTAAACATGAGAGCTCAGTGCTGAGTCCTCGGGGAAATGAAAAATATGAAGGTTTGAGTCAAGACGCACTCCATTTTCCCCCATTTTTATATTCTACCTTTAATTTTGTATAAGTACGAAACCTGGATAAGACATCATGCGTAAAAACTAAAGGTTGTGTCTTCATAACAATCGTTTGAATGTTAAAGAATCGACTTGAAGATGTTATTTGGCCTCTTTATTTACCACTACATCACCGGCTCTCTATCAATTAAAAAGTGCTCTCTTCTTCAGGCTTGTTTACTTGCTTAAAGCACAATTCAGAGCTCCTGGGTATGGTGGATTCATGAGGGGGGGGGGGCAGCAGGTCTGTTTGCAGTGTGAGAGAGAGGAAGGGGGGGGGCTATTGATAAGTGTGGGCTGCTGGGTAATAGAGAGGAGACAGGACTTGTTTTCATCAAGCTGCAGCCCAAGGCCGTGTGAGGAGTGTGTTTGGATCCATCATATCACGCCCACAGAAACAACAACACACACTTGGCCTCGTGACGTCGTCTGAAATCAGAGGAGGTATTTTGGGCATTTCAGACAAAATATTGCAGCAGCTGATCAATATCGTGTCACTTGAAACGTACAAATCGAGTAGTTTGAATGAAACAACAGCGGTGGCCGTAGATCGATCAGGAGGGCTGACTTATATATATATATACTCCATATATATATAAATTGGTCGCACGTGACAACTTCACCATGGATCAACTTGCATAATCCCGCCAGATTTACTCGTCATGCACACGTGTCCCGACAGTCAAATCGAAAGTCTTTGTTCTGACTTCTGTTTAAAGTCAAAGGTACTGAACAGCGTTTCTTTGTGCGAAGCCGCAAATTGAAAAAAAGTTGCACAACACCGTCACTCGCATGAATAGGTCCCGAGCTCTTTTACGGGAAGCGTTATCAGGTGTGGAAGGTTATCTCAGCTACTGTATATGCAGGTTATTAAAGGCCGGATAAAGCAGTGGGTGAGACAGTGCCGGGTTTTTTTTTTCTTTATTGACATTTTCATGCTGGATTTTTTTTAAAAGCCTTCGGAGCCGATAAGAGGCCTAAATTGACCGCCTTATCGAATGCTGCGGTTCTCCTTCTCACACTGGTCACTGGGGACTTCAAGGAAATCCTGTCGATAATAGCTTCGCTTTCTTTCTTTTCTTTACTTCCTGTTCATGTGCACATTGATGAGATAAGAGCCTTCTGCAGCACGATGGAATTTGGTTGTTTGATTCGAGCACCAGGAGGAAAGAAGAGGTACATGTTGAGATTAAATGAGGAGCTATGATATTTGTAATTCAGATGACATTAGTTATTAATTCATGTGTCTCTGTAAACAAAGAGCTTATTAACCAACCAAGCAAGGGCATTTTTAAGTATTGAAACATGTTATTGGTGTCGGAAGAAGTAGCCGTCTATTGGTCTCTCTGGAAGGTAATTCATCACACAGATTGTTATCAATATGGAAGCCACAATCAGGGCTTTTGAGGCAGGTATTGATTACTGATTCACTGTCATTAGAATTGGCTGATACTAATCGCTTCCTGTATTCAAACATCTTCACTTAAAGATGTCCTTTTCAAAGTTAGACTCACTGCTCCAAAGTGTGTGTTTTCCCCCCTCGGTGACATTTTGAAGCACATCATTATGGCTGCAGCTAAAGATTGTTTGTCATATTTGAGAAACTGGATTATTTGGCACGTTTGCCTGAAATTTAAACCGTTATATTTAGTATGAAAATTGTCGCAGAGTATATTTCTTTTGAGCGACTAATCGTCCGTCAATAACTGAAAAACTGGGTCCAACGTGCCGCTCTAGTTTCCCTTTTACATGCACAACCGTTAAAAAAAAATTCCCGCCATACATCTTGTCTACAGTCTCGGCAGATGTGACGAAGCACGCCGTCGATAACGGAAAAAAGAGATGAAGGAGAAAACACAAAAACAACAGACAGTCAGATGGATGTCAGACCGGTTAGCCCACTTTTCCATCACCTCACCCCTCCCATGTCGACCCACATGAACACGATCTCCCTTCTCACCGTCCCTTCACACACACACACACACACACACACACACACACACACACAGTCCGGCCCAGTGGGTGTCCAGATATAAATGATGGCTTTAATGTAACACACAGCTTACATAGGCAGAAAGGCTCTATCAGCAGGTGACCGAGCTATGGAACACCAGCAGGGTCATGTTTGTGAAAGAACTCGTCTTCTTTGTTGAGCAGTTCGCCAGAAATATTCATATCTACACACCTCAGGCAACAACTCAACTCTGAGCATTCAGTTACTGTCAGCAGATCAGAGAAAAGGCATTTTCGTGAACTATTAGCAAGCTTCTAAACCTCGTCTACCTGTAAGTAGCTTCACAGTGTCGGTATGTGCAGTGTTCAGACCGCCAACTAAAACCCACAGTTATACAGAAATGGTTGTGGGTAGATTTCGGTCGTCCAAGGGCCCCGACAAAAACAACTGGTATCAGATGTGCTGCTGGGCTGCTGTAAAGCGCCTGGGGAGAAAATTGGACACATATATATATATATATATATATATATATCAGAAGTGTGAAATACCACTCCTCCTCCACACAATAACTCCAGTTTTCAGACAAAACTCTTCACAGGTAACATCAATTTCAACCGGACTCCATCCAGAGGAAGAATTATTTTTAAGCCGTATCTTTCCGGATGAAATTTCCCACCTGCAGCAATCAGGCTCTGGCTGCCAGTTCCACCGGGTATCCCCGGGATTTCAATCCAGTCCACTTTTAGGGGACACTCTACAGCAATCACACTTTTATTGCACCTGTTTCTCCGAGATGAAATGTTTCAATTTACTCCGGAGGAAAACTGTGAAAGCGAAAAAATGGGAGCCCGGCCAAAGCTGCCGGCGCTGAAAATATCTCTCCCCTTCAGTGATCGTCCTCCGATCTCTCCTATCATAAGAAATCAGGAGCCATATATAATGTATTGACCGGCACAGGGGAGCAGATAATGCGCCGCTATTGTCGGGCCAACAATGGCCAATATCGGAATGAACGATCGTCATTTGATGCACAGATTGAATCCTTGATCTCATCATGACTTTGGAGAGTCTCCAGGGGAGCGACGTGATTGGTCGTTTGGATGTTCCGGTGTGAAGTCACTGTGAAGCCTTGTGGGGAAAAAAAATGGCCGACGGTGGGAGAATTCGTTGCTTTTGCTTTGTCTCGTGTGATAATACACCGAGTATGTTTCAGATTGTGACTGTCGGTCGGGCAAAGCAAGACTATTTAAAGACGTCATCCATGAAACCATCAATTGGTTAATCAGGAAAATAATCAGCAGATTTCTCGGGTCAGGTTCAAGTCTCAGGTTTGGTCTTTAAAGTTGCAGCTACGACTTTTACGGCCACGCGGTAATCCCTAATACCAAAGATTAATCCTAAAACACACCACACTGGTTTCCCCACTTCTCTCTCTGTGTATCTATCGCTATTTACTCTGCAAACACAGCGTGGCGGAGGTGGCAGCTGCTGAGGAGACACACTGGAGCCACAGCATCAGCCCTCCTGTCATTTTCTTTAGGCGGAGTTCTTTTGGAGTTGTCTTTGACTTTTTAATGCTAATGCCACTTTAGCTGTGACTAGCTATAGTTACTCATGGGCGCTCGTTGCTCGGAGGCCGTTGAGCTAAGACGGCGCCGCGTCACCTCGGCCCCCACGGGACCGGTTCTCCTCTGCGTGGTCGCGAGCAGCAGAATGGTTTAGCTCGAAGGCCCCCGGCAGCACTACAGTCACACTGTCCGCGCTCAGGCAACCCAGAGACGGCGCTTTGCATTGCAAATTCGCAACCCAACTCCACGCCGATGCAAACCAGCTCTTTTTTTTCCGACCTATTTGTCAGCCTGTCTGACGGTGTGTTGGAACACTCAATTGAACCCATCGGAGTATAGCCAGTACCATGGAGTTTACAGACGTATGTGAGATGAAGGAGAGTGTTTTACATATTCAATAGTCTTACTATTCATCACATTGCTGCCACAAATTGATTGCCACGTTCAGTTTTTATTGGCTTGCAACCTTGTTTTTCGAGACTTTCAGCCTCGACAAAGCGTCATATATTCCCATGATTTGACACAGGAGAGGGAAAGTCATGGGTTTGACCGCAGGGGGGAATATTCTTGGAAAGATCATCTTGTGCCATTTTCTCTTTTACTCTCGACGGCTTATCTCATAATACTTGTTTTTAGTGGTCTTGACAGGATAATTAATACACGTTTTTTATGTTATGAGGCAGATATGGCCCAATAAAATAGCAAATTCGCCCCTAATTTTGAGAAATAAATTATTATAGATGGCAGACCTTAGTGCTACTTGTTTGTGTTTGTTTTGTATTTGTTCTCGGGTTTGTATTATAAAATGTTCAGCTTCCCTATAGCCAAAAACAATTGGGCAGCAACCACCATGCACCCTTCACAGGCAGGCGGGAGGATCTGGTTTCATTTGTGCGCTTCTAACTTTCGTGTGACCACATTTGATCATTTTATTAAGGAATGTGTGGAGTGAGTCGTTTAACATGAAGTTGCTTAATTGAACTGTTTATCTCCCTGTCACAACACATAATCCATGGACCGTCACTGGGTTTTTTGTTTTTTTTATCTGTAGTGAAAACATAGTGCCAGGGAGGAAGTAAACTTATTCATACTCATAATTAATTCAAAACAATTTAGTCGGGAGGTGGTTATGTCACACGGTTCAGGACCATTTATTTCAACGAATAGATATGCAGTCGTACTTTGGCTCTGAGCTTGAGGATGCTCCCCAAAGAAATCCAAGCGTTCCGCGAGCACATTAAATCACCCCCGAGAGAATAGAGAGCAGAAAGCAGCAGAGGCATATCACTGAGATATGGAATATACATAATGCACAAGGCAGGAAATGCCACCGCTCAACAAGGAACCGGAGGAGGAGGAGGAGGAGGAAGAGGAGGAGGGAGGGATCAGCGTGAGGGATCAGAGGATTGAGAGCTGGAGCTTGTCAGGTGATTATTGACCTGCTCGAACGTGACTAGTAATAGTAAAAGTCAGCAGATAGCGACTTCTTCCGGGACTAATACAACGCCCCATTAATGTTATAGCTCCCGACGCCCGCTGGGAAATCACCTCCTCTCTTGCCCCCCCGTCCTGGAAGACAAGGGACTCTTCAGCTGGGTGGGTGCTTGCCGGTGCAATAGAGTGTAAAACAGGCTCCCTCTATTTAAAGCACAGGCCTCTGAATTGCACTTGCCCTCGGTACCGCCCCCCCCCCCCCCTCTCGTCTTCTTCACAAGTAGCTGTGAATGTTGTGTTGGAGGTCCCAGCGAAAGTGTTTCAGCTCGGTTACAGTCGAGTTCACCTCAAATCGCAAGAGATCGCCTCTGTGAAGGAGAACGAGTGAATAGAGGACGCTCAAAGACGAGAGAGGATCCGTGCTCTTGAGTTCGTTCTGTGTCCGAGTTGACTTTGTCTGCACCCGCCTCTGGCTGTGGACTGTTCACGGCTCTGGTCACAGTATTGCTTGTAATAATACATAATGCAGCAGGCCCGTCTCTATATCTGTTTGCTTTTTTTAATGCTAACATGTGCCCACCCGGACCTCTTAGCTCGGCCTCAGCTGGCCTTACTAAGGACTAACGGATACAAATGCAGAAGATTACTCATAATTAAAGGAGCTTTGGCACATTATCTTTGGCTGGAGATGATTTTTCTCATTATCAACAAATCCCACGAAAGCGTTGCGTTTTCAACGCCTGATATATCTTAATCAGACATGCGGGCCTTCATTCTGAATCGGAGCTGTAGGTGGAGCATTTAGAGCAACAGATGGTTTAGTTTAGTCAAAAAATAAATAAGGCAATGATATGCTGGAGGAAAACCAGAGGATCACTGGGGGTTGGCACTGCTTTTTATTCATTCTAAAAGATATATAATACCATATAATCTGATAATTGTGCAACAATCGTAGAGTTAGAATGTAATTTTATCATTAATTATACGCGGTTTATTTAGTGTGTGGGAAGAAACAGCAATAAAATACCAGGAAGTAATCAAAACACAAAAAGGTGCTCCCTTTTTCTTGGTACATAATTAATCAATGACCTTGCATGCTGATGAGTCACTTTTATCATCAATGGAGTCTGAACCTGTCATTGTCTCTTCCTCCGTACCTGCCTCCTCCTCCTCCTCCTCCTCCTCCTCCTCCTCTTTAAGGCACCAGGAGCCGGCGGGGGCACCTCTGATAATGATCATCATGCACTCGCCTGAATGCGATCACATTTATATTAAACATGTATGGGAGCCCTGAAGTGTGTATAAATCCGCCACATAAAATAGTCCCATATAGATGTTATTACTCCTGTTTGACTTACATTTGGTAAGAGCTACAGTGCCCAGGTGTTTGAAGTAATGATTTTTTTAGATTTACATTCCTCAATCGGAATAAATAGGCTTATTTTAGTCCGAAAATCTGACACATAGTTCATGGGGTTCGTGCTTTTCCTTTGAGCATCATTTGTAACGAGATGAAGCTGCACCCAAAACGTATACATCACTCATCCCATTCTGCTCAAAGATCCAGCTAAAGGTAAAGCAAAGGCCTGCAGGGTCACAGATTCAAGGTTAAGAATAGAACCCGTTTTTGTCTCTCGGGCACACATCCTTGCTTTTATTCCACAAAGAGATACTGTGTCCTCTATCTTTGTCGCAAGTCTCTTCCTCCTTCGCTCGCAGACAAACCCCATTCAAGACTCGGCGATTAATTATTTACCCAGGCAATGAAATGCCAAAGCCGAGAGAAACACACCACCAGGAGAGAAAAGGTCACTCCCATCCTGCACGTAGATACACACCTTACGATACACACACTCACACACACACACACACACACAACAGTGATGGATGGCAATAACATCTTTATCGGTGCTGCAGGCAGACAGAGTTTTCATCCTCGTGTCCAAATACCGTCAGGACCAAGGGCAAAGCCAAAACTTGACTGATGAGGAGAACTCTTTGAGTGAGAGCGCACATTTTTAAAAAAACACTCGCATGTCAGAGGTGGTGAACCGTCCGATCGATGGCGGTCTCGGACTCCGTCACGGTGTGTGCGTTGCTGTATTGATGAGCTTGACTCTCGGACATTGATGAGGGAAAATGACACCCCTGCTGAACACAATATGTGCACGCAAAGAAGATTTGTCGCTTTACATTTTGTCTGCGCGGATTCAGTCGAAAGGGCTTCTGTGCGATTAAAGTTTAATGTCTTTGTTAATGTCCCTCCACAGCTCCACGACACAGCTGGCCAAATGGGGTGCCAATGCTGCAGGATGATAAAAAGGTGAGTGATTACCTCTTCTTTGTTTGTTTGTTTCTGGACCCTTCTTGGGATACAATCACTTGTTTTCAGTGATTTTTAAAGAGTTGGTTCACCCAAATGACACGGTGTTTGAATGGAATGTCATTTGTGGCACAAAATGTGAATAAAGTACACCAAAAAAAAATTCAACAGCAACATCAGTGTCCAGAAACACTGTCCCTGTCAGTCTGGATGATACACAGACCTGTCAACAGTTCTTATTGATTTCTTTCTGCTGAAGAAAGATTTCGTAACCAATATGTCCTTCACAGCCTCTATCATTGCTACTGATCCTATACCAGTCTTTAATTAATACGCTGTAGTCCTCGCTGTGTGCAAGTGGCCGTAGAACTTGTAGGCGTAAAGAGCGCAAAAAGACGTGTTTGTTTTAAGCGCCGTCAGCTATGCGGTCTACCGCCGGGCTGCTGAGTCATGACGTGGTGTAATCAGGCGTAAACATATAGGATTGAATATATACCGCCTCTTACTCACCGTTTGAGTCAGTATCTGTACTGGATCACTGGCAAAAACCACATTCATCCTCGGCCTCAGCTGTACTAAATGTTAGCATGCTAACACGCTAAAAACGTTACTACTGCTTATCAGTATGTTAGCATTGCTATTGCGATGTTAGCATGCCGCCGTTAGCATTGAGCTCAAAGCACGGATGCAGACTGTTTGAATGTTTTCCTCTCAGCATCATCGGTCAGATTAATCATCTAATATTTTAAGCACTAATTCATAGGATAGGAGCACAGTCCACCTCCTCAGTAATCGCCCCCTCACTGTAGATCTCCACAGTGCCAATTCAAACGTCTCCTTACCCACATAACGATTTCACGTCTTGTTTCATGCAGATGGTGAGCGGCCCATTTATAATACGTCTGTACTCTCAGTCTCACGTGGGCTCTTTGTACAAACTGTGGGTCAATATGCCAATAGCCATCACCCCTGGTTACTGTATTTCCTCTCAGGGCTGTCTATTCATTAAAGCCTTACGAGGCATCGTAGTCAGGGCTCGACATCATTGTGCTTTTTTGAGGTGAACTAGGAGACGGAACAGGGCCGGGGAAATGAGATTTTGATTGCAGATTAATGAAAGGGCGCGCTGTAATACGCATACCAGAGTCGTAATCCCCCTCCACACTCCCACTTTCCCATGTCAAAGACACACATGTGAATGCTTGTGACACACACACACACACACATACCTCCCTAATTGTCTACAGTGTCACATTTCTGGGCTTAGTTGTGTTTGGGGTTTGGCAGGGTGGGCCTGTAGGTTACTGGGTCAAAAGTGCGGCCTCGGTAGCCTGACACTCACACATTCCAAACAACTTTAGGCTGATTTTTTTATGTTTATGATAAAATAAAACAATACATTTGATTGTTTTAAAAAATCCACAGGCACCACTGAAATATATTTCAACCAATGTAATCTGCTTAAATCTGCGTAGCACAAGAAGTGAGTTGACCTCGTTGACCTGAACAGCATCTTGTCTGGTGCACCATCACAGTTAAAACATGCAAATAGCGGCTTCTTCTTAAAGAAACTCTTAAATTAAGCATAAACAAAGCGCCACAGAAAGGGAATCCCGACGGAGACGGGAGAGCAGGAACTCCCATCGACAGCATCTGCTCGAATGCAAAACTAGTCCTGGTATTAAAATATGAGCCAAAACGGCGGGGAGATGCTGCTTCTATCGAAGTAGTTTGATTTCACACTCACACACATTGTGGCTGGCCTTTTTTTGTGTCTGTTTTGTGTTCATTGTGGCTGAAAATACAGGTTCACGTTCTCTCTTTTGTCCGGCTTTTTTTTTTTTAAATCATTGGTCTTATTTTTGTAAAACACCTTGTGTGTGTGTGTGTGTGTGTGTGTGTGTGTGTGTGTGTGTGTGTGTGTGTGTGTGTGTGTGTGTGTGTGTGTGTGTGTGTTTGTCTGGCTCTCCTGAAAGCGAGCCTCAAATTTCACCTTGGCACAGCGGCGGCGCTGCCCAGGAGCGAGAGAAATGGAAAACATTCTCTCAGCTTTCGCACTGTGAAGGGAGACAGAGCGAAGGACGCAGGGTGAGCGAGAGAGGTGCTTAAGTCAGTGGGTGAACATGTGTGTGTGTGTGTGTGTGTGTGTGTGTGTGTGCGTTAGCTTGGGAATATAAATGTGTAGGCAGGGGGATGTTTTTGTGTCTGCTTGAATAAATTAATTTATCTGAAAGTTTTAAAATCTCTGGACTTCTTGTTAAGTGCATGAATACCAAAACAGTGTGAAGTAAGAGCCAAAGGGGGGACGAGTGCAGAAAAGAAGAGCGAAGAACTTGAGAGAGAAGGAGGAGGCGGCGAGTGAGACGATAGATTGGAAAAAAGAAGCTCGAGGGACGGCGCTCAAATCAAGGAGAAGTCAAGTGCAAAAGGGACAGTAGATTAGTGAGCCGCAACTACATTACAACGAGGAGGAGGTGTGTGTGTGTGTGTGTGTGTGTGTGTGTGTGTGTGTGTGGAGGGCAGCTGGCGAGGCGGGAGATGGAGAGAGCTCTGCTGGTGTCTGAGGGTGGAGGAGTAAAAAACAAATGAAAGGCCGCAGAGATGGGCGAGAAAAAAACATGAGGCTCTCGCAGCAGGTGATGTCTGACAACCTGTTACGCTGTCCGCACAATAAAGCCCACATGCCAACACTCCTAATAGCTGTCGAGTCACGCATGTGTGTGTGTGATCTTGTGCTTATATACCCTCCAAAATCCTCCAAAAGTGGGGTTTTCAGGCAGTCATTACAGCCTACACAAGGGGCTATTTAAGGTGTCGGGCTTAAATGAGCATTAATTAGTCTCAGGCCTTTATCGACCATCCTACGAGGAACGGGACGACATCGACAGATCTCTGGCAAGCGCGTACGGCGGCCTGTAATTTACACAGCAGAAGACTCAGCAGAGGAGCGAGCAGATCTAACGCCGATGCCAAGTAATACATCAGCGCCGCTTTTCCTTTATCTGATTGAGGATGGACTGTGTTTGTGCTGGTTTGCAATTTTTTTTTGCAATCAGTGTTTGTCACTCATCCTAATGAGCTGAACTATGTGGCATAAACTAGGGTTCATTATTTTTTCGAAAAAAAAAAAAAAAAAAGTGAATTTATTTGTGTTTATTAGCATTTATTGTTTTTGTTTTTCTTACTCAGACAGACACGGCACATAATCAGCGACCCGTTTTGTTTTTGTCCCTTCAGTTTTTCCGATCATCAGATGTATTTTTGTTAAGACCTTGTTACGGTAATTTATGGTGATGAGCGTCTCCTCACAGCAGGAAACAGATTATTTTGCGGGGACAGAAAATCCAGGTCAAAACCGACGAGCCTCGGGGACGATCCAGTGTCATCAGCTTCCTCCGTACAAAGAAACTAGCGTTATTATCATTATTATTATGAATAAGCTAGCGTCCAAGCGTAGTCTCCTTAAAAGCAGTTAAATGTGGAAAAAGAGCTCGTCTGCTTTGCACGAGTTGTCTAGATCAGAAGATTGATGCCACTCGCATTTGTTACTCCACATACTTGGAAAATGCTTCAACAAAACTTTAAGTTGACCTCATTAATAGAGGATTCTGCCTCCTTTTCCGAAAGTTTTTAAATGAAATGAATGATATCTTTGTGATAAGCGTGGGGCCAGAGCCAGGAGACGGCAAACGCCACCGCCACGGCATCTGAGAGCAGAAGTCAGTATTTTAAAAACAGATATTGCAAATCCATCTCAATCCTATTTTGCTGTCTCTTCACAGCATCTACGACCCCTCTGAGATGGTGGACGTGAGGAAGACCGACTCTGCGGCCAGCTCGCTCTACAGGCCCCACCACCTCCCCGCCGGCGACCTGCTCGGAGGCCTCAGCAAGCAGAAGCAGGGCTTCAACAACCTGGGCTACAGCCGCTCCAACGACAGCACGCTGAAACTGGAGGTGGACAACAACCACGTCAACCACCGGCTGCACGCCGCACCTCCACTCGCCAAGGAGCCGAACATGCAGGGGAGCGCGCCACCCGCAGACGGAGGCCTGTACATCATCCATCCGGAAGCTCTGGGGCCGAGATGGGGGATGCAGGACAGAGGGCCGAGCCAGGTGCCGATTTACCCCGAAATACGGGGGTACGAGAACCAGCGGGGCGAGTGGGACTGCTCCGTGGCCGAGTGCGTGATTGTCAGCGAAGGCCTGTCGGCGGACGAGATAGACGAGGGCGTGGGGGGGACGCCGGAGTACCCGTGCGACACGGGGGACGAGGGCAGCGTCCTGTCAGTGGAGATCCACACCAGCACCACCAGCCTGTCTTCGGCCGACACCAGGGACGAGCGCAGACTCCCGAAGAACCCGGACGTTTCCACCGTCGAGAGCGGGATCTCTGTGATGAAGAGCGAGGACGAGGAGGAGGAGGAGAGCGTTACGGACTCCATGGTGGCGGAGGCTCTTGCTGCTATGGAGGCCGCCACCGCCGGGGAGGACAGCGAGTGACGGAACCAAAAAAAAAAACTCACAGACGACAGAACGTTCTGAATTTACACCTCCGGTGTTTTTTAATCAGAAAATGGAACGAATGAAGGAAAACCGCTAAAAGAAAATGAAAAGTAAAGATCTATTTTTGAACTTCAAAATATTTTTTTCACTCTGACAGAAGACAATGTCAACCGTATGAAGGAGGCAACTTCTCCAACGCCACAAATAAGAACAGTTGTGAAGACTGTGAATATCCTGTTCTGCATCGAGTGTGTTCAACACTCCACAGTCCTACTCGGAGTATGTGCTCACTCACTGCTTTGCCATGTCCACACTGCCTCAGTGCAGGCATTTAAACATAATCAAATGTATCACGTCTTGGAGCATAGAGTCAATATTTCCTTTGTGAACTCACAGTCCTTGCCATAGCTCGTCGTCTCTTCACGAGAGATGAAAGGTCATCGCGTATATATATATTTTTTTTTTATACCCATGTGTTTGTCTCTATTTTGTCTTCTGTTTGTTATTTATAATATCTTCACTCGCGTCGCTTTTGTTTTATTGTTCGAGGGGGAAACTTGGACGTTGTTGTCCGGTAGCAGGAAAGCGGGAGGGAGGACGCGGAAAGCGGTCCTTATTTATAACGTAATGTGTCATCGTTGATTTCATCGGGATAAAACAGAATGAATGTTGTATGTACTTAGGGGGGGAAAATAGTTTACACAACACAACACAGACTCATGTACACTGACGACTCTCTTTCTTTCTATAGTAACTAAAACATTAGTGGTATATCACAAGATCTATGCACGTCACACCTGTACATTTCACTGATATCTTAGTTTTTCATCCACAGCTGAACTTTGAGCTTCACGACACCAGTTGAGGTCAAATCATTGTTCTTTTTCTATTTCATAGGTCAGGCGTTGTGTTTCCAGTCAGGCCCATGACATTAGTTCAATCAGCAGCTTGCTTTAAGTGCCTTATGACGGACTAATTGAGGCTAGCCCGGTACAAAAAGAAAAGAGTGTGTTAATGCTAAATATACCATTACGCTCAATGAAGTTCTGAATAAGTTCCACTGCGACGCCCCCCTTTTCACTCATTTTTTTTCCCCTGCCAAATCATTTCTAGTTATTATATTTGTATTGTAAAATAAAGGAATGTATTTTCAAAAACATGTGCGCTGTGAGCTACTTTGTGTTGCTGGTGTGTAATTATTCATTCTCATGTGGACTACACAGAAAATAATAGAGACGGCTATTAGCTAGTCAGCTAACATTAGCCCTGGAGGAAGACACAGTACTGTTCACGCTTTAGGGGGGGGGGGGGGGGGAATGTATTGCTCTTGGTCAACGGTGCAAATCTGCAGGTCACAGTTTGCCAAAGTTCTATTGTGAAATGTCATTGCTTTGAATGCCGGTGTGTCCTTTAAACTGGTTATGGTTCAATTGTTTACTTATTTCTTTAATAAATACCTTTTCCTAAAGCCTCTTTAGCTGTGTGTCATTTGCAAACAAGCAAACTCATCACCTCTCAGAGACGCTGTGATTCTGCACGACACCTAATTCATGTTTCACGAGCGCTTCCCCTTCCTCCCTCTTCGTGAACGTGTTGCGATCGCTGTGGGACTTTTGTGGTGTTTAAACCTCGCCATCACAGCAAGGCGTCCGGGGGGCCCTCGGAGCCTCGGCTAATGAACACCTCAGGGCTCTTTTGCTCGAAACCAGGAAGACTCTCGCACCGAGCACCTTGGAAACATCCACAACAGCTGTGACTGGAAAAAAAAAAAGAAGAAATAAAATCCTGATCCTCCGAGTGACTCAGGGGTTGACGCAGCAGGAGAGGCCGTTAGTGTGTCTGTCTCCTTGTCTCTGTCAGTGCAGGAGGTGGAACAGAGCCCGGACGATACCAAAATTAGCCCTTTTCTTTTGGACGTGTATCTATTCATCTCACCCACGCTTGTAATTGCTCGCCATGGGTCTCACAATTATAGCGTGCTCTTTTTAAACCTGAAACTTGGCTCTCTCTGTAGTTGGACTTTGTTTATAGGCATGCCAGGGTCCAATGTTTTTCACAAGGCCTTCTTTAATGTATTGATTTCTAAAGAAATGCATGTGTTTTGAACAGCCTTTTGGTCAAATTGCTTGTTTTTACTCGCATATCTTCAAGTGTTTTTGATATGTTTCTCACCATTTTTCAAACCTCACAGCGATAACTGACATTTTCACGTCACATACCGCACGATGTCACACAATGTGATAGACCGCCGGCCTCCAGGCCACCCCCGAGGCCCGTGTATGAATATATTCAAAGTTTTGCTGAACATTTGATCCAAAATGACTCGTGGATAACAGTGGTGCTGCTTGTTTAGTCAGCAGTCGAATCACAAGCTGGAGAACAAACGAGCTCATTCTACCGGCACCGACTTCTACCTCAAGCAAAGCCACATTGAAAACACGTCCGACTTAACAAGTCATTTTATCCACAAGAATGATTTCCAAGAATCAAATCACACGATCTATAACAGCTGGTTTCTGCTCCAACAGCTGGTCAAAAAAAACTCTTTTCAGAATATGTTTTTTTGTCCGTATGAGGTTCTGAATGCACACCCTATGTTTGCAATCAGGCTTAAGAAGTAAGTCACACCTGCACCAAAGAGAGAGTGTGTGTGTGTGAGAGTGTGATTAATCTCGCTCTGTGGATTTCCATAAATCCACAGAGCGTGATGACAACAGGATCTGCTTGTGGAGTTCCGGCTTCATCAAACCAGTGACTCATCTTTTCACCAACACACCGGTTGTTTCAGTGTGAAACAACGGAGCCGAGCTCGGCTTGTGTGCGTCAC
This sequence comes from Leptoclinus maculatus, assembly GCA_032191485.1. Classification (NCBI taxonomy): domain Eukaryota; kingdom Metazoa; phylum Chordata; class Actinopteri; order Perciformes; family Stichaeidae; genus Leptoclinus; species Leptoclinus maculatus. Next base: position 9,585,504 of record JAVDOI010000020.1, on the reverse strand, counting down.
CAGATTACTTTGATCCTTCAAAGATACACAGACAGGTAGATTCCGTATATAGATGGCTATGGATACAGAACAGCTGGGGATTCATTTTGGCACTAGTAGAAAGGTATGAAGATTGAAAATAAGCGAAGGGAGAAGCATTAAACCTTACATGTGAAGAATAATAACTACGTAGATCACAGTAAACCACACTACCATGTTGGTTTGGGACTTCTTCGAAATAGGAGTGCATCATAATGCAGATGCATGAACTTATTCAGTGTCTCTTGTAGTAAAACATCAGCTTATCATACCGGTTTGTTCATAAATAGGCTATATTTTCATGAGCTTTTTGTTCTCCTTCAGCCTTGTGTTGTCATAATGACAGTGCACTTTGGGATTTATCTGAAAGGCATTGAGAGAGTTGTTTGAGAAGCATTTAACTCACGAGGCTGGTATTAATCTATTTCTTTCTACTGTCAACGTGCTCCATGAAAAGACCAAAATGAAAAAGTGACTTTCTCTCAAGACTTTCAATCATCTCTATCCTTGTTTTGGGGACACACATCTTGAAAAACAAAGCCTTTGGTCTTTCAGATATTGAACAGAAACGCCACGCTGACATTCTTCAGACCTTCATCGGGGCAAATGTTTTGACGGAGGGGAATCTCAAGGCTTATAATGACGTCAAATAGCGCGCACCTGTGTGCCTGAGCTTGCAAGTACACGTGGGAAATGTGGTTCACGATCACAGTTCCCGAAGGCTTGAAACTAAAAATACATAAATAAAAGGCAGCAGTCAAAAATCTAAACAATAGCAATAAATAAGAGAAGTAGTCATCTGCAGTTTGTGGGATGTATCCGTGGAGCTTCATATGTATTTGAGCTTTGGGAACAACAACTGTGAACTACATTTCCCTTCTATATATTGGCACGAACAAGCACAGGTGTGCTGTGTTTGACGTCTTTATTTGACGGATGATTGTCTAAAGTCTGACACCTTGGCTTCTTGATTAAACACCTGCATGCCTTCCTTAATGTGCCTTACTTTTTAAAGATTTTATGTTTTTTTTTGGTATTCTCAGTATTGAATTAAAAAACACATGAATGAGCCACAATGTAAGGTGTCACGTATTTCATTTGACGTCATTGTAAGATCAGAGATTTACTTTTTTAGCAGGATAGCTGCATCGATGGCTTTGTTTCTTTTCATGGAGATTCTTTTTAATATATTACCAGACTTACCCTTTAATATTTGAACTTATTTGAAAGCAGGAAAATCACACACAAAAAAGGGATGTGCCGGTATAATGATCGCTATAGTGTGTGAGGGACAAACAACAGAGTGAATGAACCATGACATCCCTGTATGAAAGCAGGACATGTGGTTCACCTTTCGATCTTGTTCCCCATTATATAAGTTACCTCTCAGTATCCCTTCACTGCTGCTGTCATCCCAGTGACTCGCGGCAATCAATTCACCTCAAGATAACAGCACAAAAGTAGTTTTGCGACAAGCTAATTTGTGCCACAACCTGCTGAATGTAAACGGAGGCAAATAAAGAGCACTTGTGTGTCAGATTCCTTCATGTTGTCTTCATTAGTTCCATTAGGCAGCCGACTGTAGACAGTCCCCCGAGGTGTGTGCGCCTGCTATGTTTGTTTTTCTCAAGGCTTTGTTGGAGTTAATGATGTCACCCTTAATTGTGGCACACACACACACACACACACACACTTCCTTATCTCAGAGGAATTGTAGGACTGCATTTAAAGAGGAGATATCCACGTAAAACTGGATTCTTTCCGCCCTGAAACCCCATTAATCAGTGTCAACATTAAATGGTATCTTTCCACATTAAAATGTCTGAGAAAGAGTCCAAAATAGCCCACCTGGTTTGGGATTTGGCCCTGGAAATTGGCTAATGTGTTCTCTCTCTGGTTAAATATTAAACCCGGAAACTGAAATTAGATTCAGCGGTCAATGCTGAAACAACAAAGCTCAAAGCTGGGGTAGGCTGGATAGTTTTGGCGTCATTGGGTAAAAATTCCACAACAACTTTCAGGCTTAAGAAACTCTAGCCTGTGACGGCAGACTTTGGCCAATCACATGTCATTTCAGAGAGAGGGCTTTACTATTAGGGAGCAACGGTGAAATGTCCTGCAGGAGAGTTGCTGTTCCAGCAACAGAGATGGGGAAGATGTTTGCTTGTCAATGTTACTTTTAGCAGAAGGCTTAATCCTCAGCAGTATTTCCCCTTGCCTTTTCCAGAGAACTGCCTACCCTGCAGTACCACTTGAATTACAATTTGTTGAGGTTATTATAATAGGGAAGTAGAGAAGATCATTAGCTAAAAAATAAGGCAACAACCAAGCAAGCTGCTGGTCACACCAGACCAACTGTTGGACGTAGTAGCAAAACCAGTGAGTGTAATGATTGCTAGGAGTTCAACGTTTCATTTGTGAGAGAATGAAAGTCCTATTTGTGCTTTCAGGAGTTACACAGTGCTGCTTTAACTCTGGTTAAGATACCGCGTAAGCCCTTTTCCAAGTTATTGCTGACACTGGAAACACACTATTTGAGTCAAAGAAAGGTAGGCAGTGAGTCATTCCAGAAGGTCGAAAGGTGTTAAACATTGACTAGACTTCCTCCTTCTGGTACCAAATATTTCCCTAAAAAAAAAAAAGATATTCCCCACCTGAGCCAGAGCTCCATCCTCTTGGCTGACATCCAGGGACAAAGATAAGATGTGGGGCACTTAGCCTGGCATCGGCATGGGAACCCTGTCGCCTGGAGGCCTGAATAATTCAGTGCCCGAGATAAAATTTACCGCTTATGAAGTCACGCAAAAAAGAGACGGAACGGAGCTTTAATATTATCTATACCGCTTTTATATGCATACCTTATTTCCCTGTGGGTAATTCCTAGCGGCTTTAATGTAGTGTGAGGAACTTTTCATAACACTGGGGACGCCCTCACCCGGAGAGAGAGAGAGCTAAAGTAAACACACATGCATGCAACTGGAGTCAATATTTGCACCGTTCTCGTGCTGCTTATTCATGTCCTGCACCGTCAACCGCATCTGTCTGACAGGTTTAAAACCCCTAGCTTTCCTCTGTTGTGTGTGTGTGTGTGTGTGTGTGTTTATGAAAGGCATGTTTGCTTTGAGCTCTACAGCCATGGGTGTGGTGACGTCGCCTTGTGTGTTATCAGGGTTGTTGTTTTTTCCACTGCATGTTAATGTTTCTTCCCTCCGGTCAACACTTTGAGAGTTAATCCTCCCTCCAGCGGTGTCAAGTGACACCAGCGGCAGCCATGCGTCACTCAAAATGAACAGATTTTAATCAGAAACTTCTGTATCCTGCGTGAGTGAACCTGATAAGACTCGGAAAGGTCAAGGGGAGACAAAAACGAGTCAAGGGTTGTTAAAGCTCGAAACACCTCTCCATCTCCATCTCATCTCCATTAACTGGAAGTAATATGATAGAGAGCCCGAGGTCGTCAGACTACCTGGTCGAGATGAATAAGACAAATCATCTTTTCATTACGCCGCGAAAAAACCCGGCCGAGAAGGAGCGAAGGAGGGTGCAGATGTGAGAGGAGGAGGATGAGAAAGAATAGAATATGAAGACGGATGGTTCACTCGCATGAGTGAGGAGAGGGAGGCGATAGCCTGCACTTTAGTGGAACACTAGTAGTGTACAACAATTAAGTTAATTATTTATGGTTTGACATGCGTTAGTCGTCTTTATTTATTCTATTAGACAAAAGATAGAAACACAGCAAACTGTCCCAAAATATAAAACACGTATTTATTATTATTTTTTTTAAAAGAAATTAGGCACAATGAAATGACATGTGAAATGACAAATGAAAAAAGACATGCCTAAAATGATATGTTTTGATCAAGATTTGGGGGAAATGATATATTTGGATGTTTAGCTCATGAGTCTTTAAAAAGGTGCTACTTTAGTATCGCACTTCCATAAAAGGACTCACATTAGACCGATTTTTTTTAAAAAGGGTGATTAAAACGAATGCCTGAGATATAATGACTTTTACTTTTTTTTCGTCCTACATTTCCCATAATGCATCTTTTCATTCTCTGCCTGGTAATGTTGAGACCAAAACAAAGCTAAAAGAAGAGTGAACATTAGCCGAAAAACAACTTTATGAGCTGATAACTTGTTAAAAAACTAAAATTTAAAATAAACATGACTGCGGTTTTAGATATTTAGTTACGCGTAATTGACACATCAGAAATAGAAAATCTGGTACGGGACCTCGAAGCCCGTCTCAGGATGCAGGTTTAAGCATCCAATTTAATCTCAGACTGGCTGTATGCGTCTCTGGGGTGTAGTTCGATCAACTACCTGACTGATGAACTATAAAAATTCTGGTTTACCTTTCCACATACAAAAACATATGTACACACATCATCGGCATATTGAGCAACAAGACCTTAGTTCGTCGGGAAAGCCCCGGTCCAGGCTTCCTTGACATTAAGCAGCCGCCGTGCCTAAACGCCCAGGAGTAAGGCACTATTGTAAATCTATTTTGAGAGGAAATGGAGTGTATCTCACATTCCACATTAGTGCTTGTGAAATAACTGGCTGGTGTGACTGTATGTCACTCTCGCCACCGTCGTCCTCGTCCTCAGCAGCATGTTTTGGCTCCCCGTGGAGCAGGAATGTGGAGCGACGACTCCCCGGTGGACTTCGCTCCTCCAGTTTGAATGTTCTTGCTTTGTCCAGATGTTGTCTTCTCTCCTCTGGATCCTCCAGATTGCTACCGGTTCTCTTTGTCCAAGTCGTCCGTCTGTTCCTGGAGAAGGAAAGTCATCTTGATTCAATACAGAAATTTGATCATCTTAAAATTGGGTGCGTCTCTGAAGACTAATGCTGAGGTTGAATTAGCAATGGGAGCCTTGATCTGGCTAATCTGCTGCCGAGAGTGTTGAATGAGGATTGAATATTTTTGGTTACAAACGAACCCGAGAAGAAACCACGAGGACATTTTTCTGTGCGGTTCGAAAGCAGCGTCAACGGGAAGACACAACTCCCCTGCACGCTTGTAAATAGTAAATGAACCACAGAGGAGAGCTGTGCGGAGGCCGTTTACGATCACCTGGAGCATCGCAATTCCATAACCAGAGTCCCTGTGATAGTAAACTAAAACCGCAGACTGGAGGCTAATTATTGCAGGTATATACACATACATAAGCAACATTTATTCATACACAGGGTGTGTGTGTGTGTGTGTGTGAGCGGGGAAGACGGAAGCGGAGAGAAAGCAGGACACAGGTGAAGAGGATTCCAGGATACAGACCTGCTGGGACTCGGACGTCGTCCGGCTCTTGGGCTCCAGCGCCGTGGGGGACGAAGGAACGCTCCCATTAGAGTCCGTTATTAGCAGCGACCGCCTCTCTCGGGTCGGTTTTTCACACTTTGTCACCCGGAACCTGAGAGGAGACCAAAAAAAGAAAAAAAAAAAAATGAAAAGGTTTTGAATGTTGTTTTTTTTTAGCAGTCTGGGAAATGAGAAGTGAGGTCCTCTCGCACAATGCAGAGCTGGCTCATTAAAACAAATTGCTGCTCTTACGGTGCGAGGAAACCTCAGCTGTTGGACTCTTTCAAGACAGTTCTTTTTAAAGAGTATTTTTCCAGGTCAGAATAAAATAGAACATCGCTGACCCTCTCTGCTGCTGTTTTGTTGACATTGTGAATGGTATATTTACATCATACGCAATATAAATAACCCGCAGAAAATAGTCCTTTAATGAATAAACTCAGTGGGTGTCTGCTATTCTCATCTGTGCCACAGCGGGCATCTGCCTCTGTCTCTTCTCACTGATAATACACAAACAAACACACTCCCTGTGACAGAAACTGTACACCTCCCTCATCCACCCACCCACTCAAAAGGCACCTGTGCACACACACACACACTAACAAAGCTTTAATTAAATCAGCAAATGAATATTCGTACCCAGGTCATGCTGACCCTCTTGCGTACGCAGCCATTCATCTGGGTGTGCAAATGAAAAGCTACCTCTCTGCAATCCCAATGAGCTCGTAGCAGAACATTGAGGATGAGGATGAGGATGAGGATGAGGAGTCGGTGCGCGGCGGGGACGAGGCTGAACGCCTTCCTGGGTTCACTACTGAACTGAGAAACATTCTCTTTACTATAAACATGTTGAACACAGTTTTATAATGGTAGCATTCTGCCGGGGTGTATTTAGAAATTTTTGTCTAAAACCCCTTTGAAACACTGGAGAGCAATGAAAAAGGGTCCAAGGCCATCTTTAATACAAAGGAAATACCTCAAATTATTGGAGCAAACTAACGTTTTCTTAAATTCACAATCCTTTTTCATACTATTTATTGCCTGCATTGGTTTTTCAGCAGCAGCCATTCAATAAATTCAGTAGTTATCGCTCTATCTAGAAGCTTTTAATGTTAGTGGTGGAGTCCGCCATTCCCGTGTGTCGTATTCAGATTGCCTCCACGAGCGCGAGGGAGTCACAGGAATCGGATGCGTGCGCGTGTTTCACTGTCAACTCTCTTTCCACTGCGTCAAAGTTACTACCGATGCAAACGGAACATCCTGTTCCAGCTGCTTCACATTAAAAGCGTTCAACTGGCAAAACACTGTGTGGCTTTTATTGTGAAGCAGCCACATGTCTTCTCAGCAGTTTGTACTTTCATTAACGATATTATATTTCCAAGGACTGAGCCATCGAATGAAGAAAGCATTGCATGATGGGAGCACCAGCATCCATTTGAAATCCAACAAAAAGGTGTTTGCAAAAAAGGCTACATTTTGACAGTATAACCAGACACATTAAGCCGTTCTCTGTAGCTATCACGGTCTCGGTTATGGGAGGACTTCTCTAGTTTAATGTGTTTTTAAACAGGGACTGTTGCCATGGAGCAGCGGATCCGCAACACGGGTTAACCTCTGACGCTTTGCAGAAACACTCAACCCGGTCTGAACCCTGCAGCATCGGTTTTCCCAGGCTTCACCCAGACTGTTCACATGTGCATTTTCCAGGTCACTGGTCTGGTGCCAAAGTGCACAGCAATCTCAGGCGATGTAATTAAGTGTGGAGTTTTTGGGGGTTAATGTTTGATTGTCTCACACACACACCTGCCCACAGCCAGGACCGTGACCTCTCCGTGTTGGCTGCGGCGTTGCTCCACCTTGCGGGCAGACGGCCTCCTCATGAGCGGCCACTTCTTCTGACTGCAGCGGTTGCAGATGTTCTTATGGCCGCCCAGGCCGCCGATGGTGTGCAGGTGGCTGCAGGTGTGCTTGGCAGCTCCCGGGGGCGCACCGGGCGATATGGGAGTCAGCGGAGGGGTGCCGGGAGAGGTGGGGGTGAGCGGAGGACTAAAGGAGGGAAGAAGAACCAGAGGTTAGTGTTGGAGGTTTGGAGGACATTTTGCTTCAGTTACGTCACAATTATTATTAATAAATCATACATTGCAGTGATCGAGATAGCCGTCTAGTAACAAATAGAAAATGAACCAAGAAATATTTTATAGGTCACCAGAATGTTTCAGCACCATGACACATCTGGAGATTAAATAAAACAAAAAGCAGCGTGGTGGGTTTTTAGAGCAGCTCGTCGAAACATGTGGCAGACCTTCCACAGACGAACAACTGACCTACATTCAAAAGCATTTCCATTTCATGGAGATGAATTCAACCTCACTGAATTCTGCAGGCCTGCCACTGCACACACACACACACACACACGACACGTTCATATCTCATCTCTTCATATCAAACAAATACTGACGAGCTCTTTGGGAACGACGATTATGTATTGAAAAATAATAATAACAAGAATGGAGGCAATTTCCTGTACGAGCAGGCCTCAGGTGGAGCGTCGGTCAACTGATTAGGAGAAAGAGAATCGGTCGTTAAAAGAAGGCAAACTGATCCGACACACACTGCTCCCTCTCCACTTTCATACAGTATTTATCTTAGCGGTGTGCTAACGGGCGCTAATTGAAGCCGGCTTCCTCGTCTGTTTGATCGCTCGCCATCTTTTTGTCTCCCCGAGAGGAACTGCGTGTGCATATTTCATGACCCTGGAGAGCAGCTCGTCGCATTGTTGACACACAAAGGCGGAATAAACAGCATCTCTACCCATTGACACACTCGTATAATACACTATGCACCCGTGTGTCAAGGGACAGAGAGCATAAAGAGTCGCACATCTTCCATCTGTGTTGAGAACGGGACGAGGAAAAAGAGGCCGCAAGTATGTGGACGGCTGACGCCCGTATGTGATGACTGAACACCTCTATTCCAAAAAAAAAAGGGTGGGTGTTAATGCGACGCTTTGGAGGCTGAATGAGAGGGATTTGCTCTCATTCAGCCACGAGAGCAGAAGGCCGAATTCAGACCGGTTTTAGCGCTCTGCGTGAGAGTCAGCCCCCCTGATTCATTTGAATGAGGCCACTCGCAGCAGGAGTGCCAACACGGGCAGATCTTAATATAAATATGGACCACAACTACTTCCTTATTTGTGCTGCGGTGTCTGCGTTTGGCGTATCAGCAACCTGCACACGCCGCATGCATGGCGGCTGCTGATCCATTGGAGAGTTCTACCAGGAGAGCGTGGGATGTCTTTGGACACCTGGACTACATGACTACATTTGGTTCCTGGTTCCTGGTTCCTCCTTTTGAAAGTCGGGGGTCAAGTCCCTGAGTTTCTGTAAAAAGGTTCTTGGTCCCCTGGGATGGGGGAAGTTCAGCCCTGTGTGGACACAAGGGGTGGTCATTTAGCGTAAACCAGTGGTTCTCTAAGTTAAAATTAGATTATAAGCAGAAAAAAAAATGTTTTATTAAATGTGTTATTTTCCCTTTGTGAATTACTGAATAATATTAGGCATTCCTTTTCAATTGAATGAATTTATTCTAACAGAACAAGAGGGAGAAAATGTGTGAAAAGAAAAAAACTGGTGTAAACTATGTGCTACGTGAAAAATGCGCTAAAAATATGTACCGTGCTCATGTACAGCGTTGGGGATTCTGATGAGCAGAGGGACGAACCATGAGTTTAATCCACAGAAATAAAATGAATAGAGAGCGTCTTGTGAAGAGGTGGAGTACTGACGGGGACGGAGCAGCGCTGAAGTTAAGTACCAAACCTGGAGAGGCAGATAGCGAGGTCAGGCCGCTACTACAGTCACTCTCCTTCTTGTAGCCTTTCTCCATCCCTCTCGCCTTCCTCTCTTTCCGTCTGTCTGTCTCCCTCCCTCCCCCCCCTTAAGTGTCCCATAAATTACCCTCCGCCGATACCCCTCTTCCCCCCCCTATTCCTCCATCTCTAAGTGATCCACTGGCAGGCTGCCCAACCTGGCTGGGAGAACGAGAGAACGATACGAAGAGTAACGCCAAGAGAGAAAAGGGGGAGTACTACAGGGGGAGATTTGTTTTTAGCAAAAAAAGTGAAGGGAAACTGAGAGGAAAATATGATTTGGAGGGTGAATGAAGAGGCGATTGTGCGAGATTGCAGATTTCCACTTTTCAGGACACCCCAACGTGACTGAGCAGAATACTTCCAACACCTAATCCTCGGCAGAGGCAACGCTCAAACCATTTATCCACAGTTTCCTCCAAACAAAGGAGAACATCTCTCCTCTCGTTATCTCTCTCCCTTTCCTCCCAGAACAATATGTAGCGGGATGAGAAAGATGACATGGAGAGAGAGAGAGAGAGAGAGAGAGAGAGAGAGAGAGAGAGAGAGAGAGAGAGAGAGAGAGAGGAGAGAGAGAGAGAGAGAGAGAGAGAGAGAGAGAGAGAGAGAGAGAGAGAGAGAGAGAGAAGAGAGAGAGAGAGAGAGAGAGAGAGAGAGAGAGAGAAGAGAGGAGAGAGAGAGAGAGAGAGAGAGAGAGAGAGGAGAGGAGAGAGAGAGAGAGAGAGAGAGAGAGAGAGAGAGAGAGAGAGAGAGAAAACATACCCCACTAACTTGATTTAACCACACTGCTCTTCCATCACAGGCTTCTCCTCCTCCTCCAATCTGTCCCATCAGCCCAACTCCCTCTCCCCCTTATCTCGGCAGCAAAGCGAAGACGTCTAATCTTCGGCTCGTACAATCAGCTCCTGTTCTTGCGACGCAGGGTCGTTTCAAAGTGGCGAGCCAAGGCGCCCCTTTGATTTGAGACGCGAACGTCAAAAATGTGAATGAAATCAAATTTTCGAGGTCGATAGGTTTCATGCTATTTAAAAAAAGGATCCTGGTCATCCGATTCAGGCTCGGGATGCGACTAACAATTGAAAACTATGTTATTGACAGCCTGACAGGCCTGTTTTATACAGTGATATAGAAACCGAAAAAAAGCCTCAAATTGTTACATTTGAGAAGCTGGAACCGGCACACCTTTGAGATGTTTGCATGATAAATCCATCAATTGTTTCAGCACTAATGTAAGCCGTATATGTAAAGAGTCACACTCTCGCTGTGTCCTGGAAAAGAATCCAAGAAGGAAACGATGTTCTTTAATAATCCCACAATATAGTGAGAAAGGGACACAGCGGCATTTTTTTGGGGGAAGAGTCCCCAGCTGTTCGCCCTCAATCAAACTTTGCCAATCTGGAAAAGTATCAGAAGAGAAATGTGGCCTGATTGCCTTTGTGTGTTCATTTCCTGCTCTGGCTACTCTCACTTCAGCCACTTCAGCCGGGACACAAAGGAGGCTTACGGTGCCATCTGGTGGTTAAAATCGCTCTTCACGACCAGGAGGAGAAAAAAAAATAAAACAACAGGAGAGGACACTTACCCATCAGAGTCAATGCTGTTATCATGAACCATGGCTTTCAGGGCATCCGAGTTTGCTGAAGAGAGAGAGAGAGAGAGAGAGAGAGAGAGAGAGAGAGAATTACACACTTATACAGATGGAAGAAAGGAACGGAGAGAGGAGGGGGGGGGAGGGGGGAGGGAGATAAAAGTAGTTCTGGGAATTAGCGAGGAGAACGCTCCAGTGACTTCAAAAGCAGAGCGCTTATTGAAAGATGGTAACACCAGATTAACTCCTTAACCCAATTAAATGGCACATCACATGCACCCACTGAGCACAATCGCTGCACACGACAACCTCGGGAGAATGTGCCAGATAAGAAGAGAAATAACTTGATCCAAGCAAAACAAAACTCCAAAATACGACTCTGGAGAGTGTAACTTCTGTATGATGGTCAGGGATTGGTTTTTTTTTTGGCTTTGCACACGAACAACAACTCAACCAATTTCTGCTCCCCGGACAAAGTAGCATCGAGACAACAGCTCCGATATAGATTTACATAATTTGCTCCCAGAGGCAGATTTCCCCTAAGGCCTGGCCCCGGTGCATTCACTGACTCCCCCATGAGCACACTGCAGCAAGTGCACCGATAAAGGAATTTGTGCATACCTAATGAAAAAAATCATGTTATGATTTCATCTAAAAACGTACATGGACGTCTGACTCAGACTCACAGCACTGTGAGCTCCTTATTCTGAGGTTATCTGTAGATGGCAGTCTTTGCTCAGCCATAAAGACTACCACTGTTCCCCATAGTGACTTCTCAGTTCTTATGTTTATTTATACACTAACTGCCGCTGGAAATGACTTCCCGCGTTCCAGATAATTATTTCCATGAAAAATACCTGGAAGTAGGTTTTTTTCAGAGTATCCAGAAATGAAGCTTTCAAACATTTTTCAACAGACATTCTCAGTCTTCTGATACGTAGTAGGAGTCCTGAGCCGCGTCACGTCTCCGGAGTGACATTGTGAGGATGAGTCACAGTGAACGCTTCCCTGCGACTCTGCAAAACATCGTTACGCCGAAAGCTTGTGATGAGTCAGCTCGACGCTTTGCCTTCTCTTGAGGGGTGGACAGAAAAAAATCAAACAGAGGACAATGGTGGCCAGACACCAAGAACAGGACAATGCTGCCTTCTTGTGTCAAACAGTAGGTTAGTCATCGGGAGACGATGTGAAGGGCGGTTTAGACGGCACTGTTGGAATCTGCTTCAGGGATCTGCTGGAAATGACTAAATAAATAGTGGCAACAGTTTACTTTAACCCCTTATTCATAATCTATAAATCAGTATATGAACATATAATAAATAATATATCGTAATAATCAGTGGCGGCTGGTGGAAAATGTTCTTGGTAGGGCTGTGCCACATCCAATCAATTTCAGCAAACATCCCAGAATGATTTAATGCAAACAAATTAAGGTATCAAACGCGCATTACTACTTTGCAGTTAAATATTTAACATTTATTCCAACACGAAAAAAAGCAGTAAATAACACTTTCACAAACACGTCAGGACATCTTATTTTAGTCACCCTCACAGGGAATTCAGTATAATATAATATATATAACATATAATAATATTCTGTATAATATAATAATATATATATATATATCATATAATATTCTGTATAATATAATAATATATATATCATATAATATTCTGTATAATATAATAATATATATGTCATATTCTGTCCCCGTTGTTTTAAAAAGATAAATAAGTTATTATCATGACGTCATCCAGCTAGTCAAACCTGTCTGGTGTACAGCTAGTAGAGAAGCTTCATGTACTGCTTCTCTTTCCTGCTAGTCTGCTGTCTGATTGTGAGGTCAGGCTGATCTGGGATCAGCTCTTTCAGTAGTTTCTCCTCTCAGTTCTCCTCTCAAACGGGTCTTGGAGGAGTAGTGCTCGCGCTGGCGCTCTCCTGTAGAGACTTCTCCTGACGAGAACGCGCAGCTTGGGGCAGGAAAAAAACTGCCCCAAGCTGAATCTATTTGAGGACGCTGATTGGCTGAATTGTATGTCACTCATTTATATCTTTACTCAGCATTGGCTAAACTGCTTTATAGACCCGCCTCTTTGGGGCAGTTTTTCCAGCGCCCCAGCCAGCTGAGACGTGCACACGAGGAGAGGAAGAGCAGACAGGCAGAGAGGACAAGCAGGAAAAGCATATATTTACCGCAGATATCATATTTTACACATATTACTGGGTGATTCCATGTTTCAAAAACACAAATATTGACAATTTGTATAGTTTATTTTTATTTTAAATTTTATTTTTATTTATATTTTTATTTTTATTTTTATTTTTATTTTTTGTAGCTCTAGGGGGGGCGGCGCCCTAGCGCCCTCTATGGACCAGCCGCCACTGGTAATAATTAAGATACAGCCTTTATTATCATATTTATGTTATTACATTGTTATAAGCAGATATTTTGCAGTGTTTGTTAACAACTATAATTTCTCCTATTTTATATTATTACAACGTTGTTATATCATGTTGTCGTTCATTATACTAAGAGAAGCTGAACTTTTGTCAGCTACATGTGTTCCTCTCCTTACACTTCTACCTCTTTCCCTCGGTAGAATTAATGTGCCATTAGAAGACGTGAAACACGTCGAAAACCAATTCTTTGCTCTCCATGTGCACAAATCCACAGTCAGTCCAAGATCTCCTTCCATCCAGACTCAAACTCAACGTTTCCTCAGTGAAACTATGATGAAATACAACTGCAATACTGCTGCGGGGCGGTTCATTCGCCCTGAGGGGAAATACTGTAATCTACTGTGTCAGGAAAGGCACGTGTGACCGTCCCATTCAAACTGACACAACACATTGATCCTTATCTGTCCTGTTGCCACTTACAAACTCAGCGGAACAAAAGGAGCGCAATGACTTGGTTAAAGCAGAGTGCTGTGACTTAATAATGAACTTGACTTCATGCTCCGGCTCAGGGAAGTGATTTCAATTCCAATAAGCGGTACTTTGATAGTGACTTCATAGAAGAGGCAGGAAAAACAGGCAACCTCGGGCACAATGTTTAATCAACAGGCAAAATAAGTTGATTTAATGCGTTTGTTGTTCCGTACTTTGGACACGTACCTTCGTTTTTCATGATGTAGTGGATTATCTGCCCGACGGTGTCATTGTTTTCACTGAAGGTGTCGTTCATTTCTGGAAGATAAGCAGAAAAACCTGAAGTATTACATGTGTGATCAGTATTCAAAGTTATTATGTCCTCAAGCAACATGTTAACAAGCACGTCACAAATATTTAGGCCGTACATTTTCGGAGAGCGCAGGGCAGTAAAATAATTTGTGCAAATATTTTGAGAGGCAAAACACTCCTCCGGCATGGCCTAGGGGCCCCGTTTTACATCGGAAATGCTAAACACGATACCCATAAATCATAATTCAAGAGCACTTGTTACTATTACGACAGTTTAACTGGAGCAGGATGCAATTATTTATTTCCGAATGAAAAGCCACACGTAGACTAATAGAGCATTTTGTTTGATTATTACTTGAGAGACAAGCGTGGCAATATATTGATATGATATCAATATGATGAGTAGATATCGTCTGATCATGGCTCTGTATTCTATATTTTTTTTCGTGGGGGAACAACAAGCAATAAACACATTGTAATATTGTAATGTAAGCATGCTCAGCTCGGCCCTCGTGTGATCATCATATGCACATTTCCCTATCTGACCGATTTCCTTCCGACTGGCCTCATTGCAAACCCTCCCACTCAGCACACACACACACACACACACACACACACACGCCCCTGTGAGGCACGTCCTAGAGCTTCCTGTTGACCGCTTCCAGAGTTTTTTTCCTCATGTTCTGATAAACATAATACTCTCGCAGTAATTCATGGGCGTCTTCTGGTGCGCCACGAATGTTTTTAAAAAAAAAAGCTGCCTGACGTAAAATGAGCTGCTCGCCAGCTGTAAGTCAGTGTAGGAGACAAAAGCAGAACGAGGAAACCTGATCATTGTGCAACAAGAGAAGACTAATGATCGGATCAACTGAATGAGTGAGAGAACACACAAGCAGTGTGTTCTCTTCCTACTCTTTTGTTTCGATGTACGAGAGAGAGAGAGAGAAAGGGTTGGGCCCGTCGCAGAAAGACAGACGCAGAGAAAAGAACAGACAGCGGGGGGGAAAAACCCTGATGCACTCACATTTACTCCACAAGAGAAACCAGCTTTTACGCCTTCCTTTTCCTACCAATACCTACTCCACTGAACAGATTCGGTCATCGGATTCAATGGAGGGGTTCGGGGCTTTGGCCAGTGGAGAAGTGATGTGCCGGGAGTTGTACGTTAATAGTGAAGTGAGAAGCGCAGACTCTCGCTGCTCTTGGCACCCTTCGCTCTTTCCATAACATTTCTCCTGCATGAGATATAAGTAATACCAGAGGTTCCACGTCTGCACACGACAGTTACTAGAGGGAAAGGGAAACCTCACCTCCCTCTCTGTGTGGCCATGCCACATACTGTGCCAGCAAAACATGACATGACAGATGCAAACTGGGAGAAAAAAAAAAAATCAAGCGAAGCAAGTAAACTTTGCTTCTTTTCACAAAGTCAGCTACTTTCTCCAAGAGGCCGTCAAAACTCATCCACACGTACACAATGCTTATAGCAATTAAGCATTATCTGGAGTTATCATTAGGAGCCAAGGGAAATCAAACTGGCCCTGTGTGGAGAATTTCTGAGTTCCACGTCACTTAACACACCTGTAGTTGAGTCACAACACGAGTGGTGTGAATGTCAAACGTCTTCCTGGTTTCTGTTGACCTCCACTCCTTAGAAAGACAGAAGCAATCGAGGCTCATGGCTGAAAATAGCCGGGCCGCCCGTGCATGCTTTTACATGTTAGCGCATGTGCTATGCTATGCACTGCTCACATAAGCACGCTATGCACTGCTCTCGTGTGCACGCTATGCACTGCTCTCGTGTGCACGCTATGCACTGCTCTCGTGTGCACGCTATGCACTGCTCTCGTGTGCACGCTATGCACTGCTCTCGTGTGCACGCTATGCACTGCTCTCGTGTGCACGCTAGGCACTGCTCTCGTGTGGCGTTTACAGCCGATAATACCGACCAACAGAGTTGCTGCCGAAGCGTGGCGCCCTCCCTCCGACCCCCTCTCGAGTAGACACCGTCAGCTCTGTCGCCACTGTCACCGTAGTTTGCACTGTCAGCACCGTTAAGATATGAGAAGCAATGGAAATGCTCCCGATCTGGGCTCTCGCACCTCTAACGACACGATGGTAAAGAGCTAGCAATATCGCCACGTGATGACTTACTGTAAAAACACCGTCAATAGGCTTTCTGAGCTTATGTTTGTGATTTCTCGGTGGTGATCTGAACAGCCATTCGCATCATACAAGTCTATTCTCATCACCGTCTGTCCGCACCTTCAGTAGCTGGCACACACCGAAGTCATTAGCCTCAGGAATGCAGTAGAAGCCTGCGAGTACTGGAGGGCAGGTGGGGAGAATCTAGTGATTCTGTACTGCATGATCGCCGACCTTGAATTTGACCATCACATGACAGGAAAGTGAAAAACCCTCATGCAGACCGATGACTCATTTAAAAAAACAACTTGCATGTACTTTTCCATCGACTGAAATGCAACAGCGTCCCCGTCTGACTGACTGCAGAGGGAAATTGGCCCAACATTGAATATCAGCTTGTGTTCAATTTGACTGGAATGTTTCAGTTCATCAGCTGTTTTTGATTAATCTATAGTGCAATATCACGTTACTGCTAACGCACACTGAGCATCCTACTGCTGCTGCACACATAAGGCATTCATCTGGTGACATACAGGT